>QLPN01003020.1:0-23358 GCA_003314395.1 Albatrellus ellisii
AGTAAAGTGGAGCTAAGCTCACACTTGTAGTAATAATACTACACTTTACTAGTAAGTAGAAAAGAAAATGAAAAAAAGAAACACATTACGAGGTGCCAAAGCAAGTGCCTCGTAACATAGATAGGCCATAGAGTTATTGTCACCTAGTCTAATGGTTCTGGGTGTATTCATTACTGAGCCTTTAACAAATTTGGTGGGGTGCGGACTGATGTGGTCACTTGCACTGCTATTGAGCATCCATTCACTTCGTGCGTCAAAATAGAACAAAGCTGCAGGCTTAGTAGCCATCATATTCAGAGTAGGTTCATTGGGAGGTACAGGTGGAGGAGGCTCGACGACGGCAGAGTTGATAGTGGACTTAACAGTAGTACTACTCCTTTCCTTTTTCTTTTCTGGATGCAAAACCCAGCAGTAGTTGTTGGAATGTCCTCCCAGACCGCATTTTGTACATGTGTAGCAGTTGAGCTTGGGTTTTCCTTGTGAAGTGTAGCCTGAGGATGTAGAAGGGGGTGCGAAGGTGTTTGTAGGTGCTGTGAAGCCATGTGGGCGCTGCGCGACTGATAGGATGGACCCAGAGGTACCGGTGAGGTGGTCGGATTCATCGATGATTTGTGCATGCATGTCTTCTGGTGTTACATTGTTGAGGGAGTCATTAGAGGCGATATAAGCTGAGACGACATTTGACCAGGAAGGAGGGAGTGCGGTGAGCATGATAATGGCGAAGTCGTTGTCAGAAATGGTGTGACCACTGTCTGATAGTTGGATCCGTGCGAATTTGAGAGTGTCAATCTGCACAATAAAGGATGAGTGCTCGTTAAACTTGAAGGTTTGGATCTTGCAGAGTTTAGTGAATGTTGCGACAGTGCCAGGGGTGCCATATTCGACTTTAAGGAGAGACCAGTTGCGGGATGTGGTGTTCTGATCAGAGATGAGGTGGAGGCATAGGGGACCAACGTATAGACTGATGAAGGCTGTGGCTAGGTTGTCGTCATCGTCCCATTTTTCCCTCTCCTCTTTGTTGATCATATCCTCCTTGTCTTCATGTGTCCGAGAGCATACTTCTCCACTTGGGAGTGTTTCTGTTTCTGTCACCTTCTGATACTTAGGAGTTGGCTTGTCAGTGACAACTGCTTTCCAGACTCCTGTGATGAGAAGGGCATTTTTGACAAGTGTGGACCAGGTTTTATAGTTAGTGGCACCGTCTAGTGTTGGTATGTTGGTTTTTGGTAGGGATATGGTGTTGGTGGCTTGTTTGAAGATGAATATGGTGAGAACGAGGAGATGGATGGTTTTGATTGAGCCTGCCATGCACTGGGCAGGGCCCATAACCTGTGAGTGCAGGCTTGGGCAGGCTAAGAGAACTGAGGTGGTAGTGATGACATTGAGCAATATTGAAGTAGTGGATACTGTAGCAGAGGTAAGAGGCATGAGTGCAGTAGGCACCATGATGTGGTAGTGGGAGATGCTACAGGTGAGGTAAGAAAGAGTTATAAGATGTGGGTGAGAGGGTACTCACTCAGACAGTGTGAAAGACATCTGAGGAGTGTGTATAGTAAAGTCTGTCTTATGTAGCGTTGGGTAGGTAGGGTTGGAGTGGAGATGGTAAGTGAAGAACAACGACTACCTGGATGGGAGGGATGCGCGTTGTCCCAGAGTATAGGGTGGAGTGAGAGTGGATATATGTATGCATTGTGTCATGTAAGTGGTGTGTGTAGGTGACATAGGTGTGCCAAATGAGATATACGTGCATGTAGGTAATAAACGTCAACAGAATGATGGTGATGAAGAATAGGAGAGTCTTGTGTGGATTCAGGATAGATGGGGGATTGGTTATGGAACATTTGTGCAATATGGGCAGGTAGGTCAGTGAAAGGGTCTGGTGTGGGGGAGCGATGAAAGGGAGAATTGGGAATAATGGGAGAGATAGAACGAGTGGAGACGTTGTTAAGTGGCGAAGACATATTTTTAGATGGAAGCAGCGGTTTCAACAAGATGGGATATTTGTATCGTATACCAGGCAAAAAGGGAAGTGACGATGAAGATATAGAGGATGAGAATGATATCAATCACAAAAGTCATGAAAAGGATGGGGTCGTTATGGTCTCCTCTCAAATCCTTTTAAGGGGAATAAGAGAGGGTGGGAGTTGGATTGTAAATGGTTGAGGGGCAGATGGATGATGTGAATGGAATGATTTTACAAGCTCCAAGGTGTGTTTCATATTTTGATGTGAGAGCCATTCATCTTTGGTTGAAGGATATCCCTTCCAATGCACTAAATATTGAAGGTGACCTTGGTGCCATCATGATTGGAGGATATTTTCAACTTCAGTATGTTCCTCTCCTTCAACAAGATCTGGAGGAGGTGGTGTGTGATGCGGTCCATATACCATTGTTTCAGTATATGGGTGAAGGAGAGAAGCATGGAAGATGGGGTGTATCTTCCAATGAGCAGGTAATGATAAGCGATACGTCACAGGATTGATAATGGCGCTAATGGGGAAGGGGCCATATTGTTTTGGGGCAAGTTTCATAGAGGGGAAGGTGGAGGAGAGGTGGGTTACGTCTAACCATACGTGATCATTGATTTGATATGATGGAAGTTGATTGGTGGATTTCCAGGTTCAATGAGCTATAGATTGTGCTGCAGCTAATTCCTTTCAGATAGTCTGCAATAGAACTAATCATTCAGAAATCGATGGTAAGGTAGATGTAATGGGAATAGTGGGTTGAATGTGTGGGTGATATCCCATAAGAAGAAAGAAAGGGGAATACTTCAAAGTAGCATGAGCATGAGAATTATGTGTGAATTCTGCTGTTGTAAGAAGGGTAGACCAATCATCTTGTCTTGCTGTGCAAAACATACATAAATATTGTTCTAGTTCTTGATTCATTCGTTCTGTTTGTCTGTCAGTTTGGGGGTGGTAAGTGGTGGACATTGCTTGCATAATGGATAACTTTTGACATAATTCTTTGGTGAATTTTGCAGTGAATTGAGATCCTTGATCTGAAATGATACGATGAGGAAGTCCAAATCTTTTCCAAATGTAATCTTTGTAAAGATCAGTGGTTTGAGCAGTGGATATGGAAGAGTGACATGGAGCAATTATGGTCATCTTGGTTACATCATGATCCATAAATACCGCTATGGTGTCATAGCCATGTGATAAGGGAAGTTGTGTGATGAAATCCATAGAAACTGTGGAAAAGGGTTCAGCCATTGGTTCTGGTTTGATGGGAAGGAGGGGAATTGGGGTTTTGTTCAGTAGGTTTTTGTATCCTTGGCAAATAGGACATCTGTCAACAAAATCAAAAATATACTTCCTCATTTTTGGCCACCAAAAGGTGCATTGTATTAGGTCTAATGTTTTGAGTCGTCTGGGATGTCCAGCTGTAGGGGTAATGTGTAAACTTTGGACAATGTCTCATCTTAGTGCGTCGTCTTTTGGGACATAAAGATGTCCAGAGTAATAAATTACCCCCCGTTCAATTGTCCAATGTTGCAGAAGTTGAGTTTTTGCTGGGCTAGAAGTGTTAGCTTGGAGGAGACATGATATGTCTAATACTTCTTCATCCCAATTTGTGCAAGTTTGAATGTGTGGGAAAAATGCATTGTTGATAATGGTAGTAGAAATAGGGTGGATAAACAAAGATGAATCTAGGATGATTTGATCTTCGTTATCATGACTACCATCATCATGATCTGGTCTTCACGATAAAGCATCAGGTTGACCAGCCTTTGAACCAGCAACGTGTTTGATCTGAAAATCGAAACAAGTTAGATATAAGGCCCATCTAGCTTGTCATCATGATAACTTTTGAGTGTCTCTGAATACTTTGAGATTTTTATGATCAGAGAGAATAGTAATACAATGAGGGGTGCCTTCAAGGTATTGTCACCATTCTTCAAATGATTTGATGATAGCTAGTAGTTCTCTGTCATAGATGTCATAGTTACATTCAGCTTCTGAGAAGGATTTGGACATGAATGCAACAGGATGCCATAAACCATCCTCTCCTTTTTGAGATAAAATGGCTCTGCAAGCACATTTTGATGTGTCACATTCCAATTGGAATGGTTTGGTTACGTCAGGAGAGATAAGGACAGGAGAGGAAAGAAATTTGGTTTTTAAGAGATCAAATGCATTTTGTTGTGGTTGATCCCAATGCCAAGGGATATCCTTTTTTGTCAGGTCATGTAGCAGTCGGGTGAGATGTGAAAAATTATGGATAAAGCATTGATAGAACCCTGCAAATCCTAAAAAGGTGTGTACTTCTTTTAGTTTTGAGGGAATAGGCCAGTTTTGAATCCCTTGCAATTTGACAGGGTCCATGGCGGTTTGGCCTGCTGAAATGATGAGTCCTAGATACTCAACTTGTTCTTTTTCAAACTCACATTTCTCTGGCTTGAGGTAGAGAGAATGATCTGTGAGTCTTTGTAGAACAAGTTCAGTTAGTTGGTGGTGTTCTTCTATCATTGCTGTGGTGATTAGGATATCATCCATATAAATGAAAACCTTTCCTGTATCCAAAAGGTCACAGAATATGGAATTCATCATAGTTTGGAAGGTTGCTGGGGAGTTCATGAGATCAAAAAACATTATGAGGGGTTTGAACATTCCTCTATTGGTTTTGAAGGCAGCCTTCCATTTGTCTCCCTTTTTGATTCGGATGTTGTTATACCCCCATCTGACATCAAATTTGGTAAAATATTTAGCATGTTTCAGCTTGTCAACAATGTCAGCAATCAATGGAAGAGGATATTGGTTCTTGACTGTAAGACTATTTAGTTGTCAATAGTCTTGTACTGGTTGTAGTTTACTGTCCTTTTTTTTGATAAAAAAGAATGGGGATGCAAAAGGAGATTTTGAATCTCGGATATAACCCCTGGCTGTCATGTCTTTGATGAATTCATCAAGTGTGATCTGTTCTGTAGGATTTAAAGGGTAGATTTTGCAGTTGTTTTCTGGAATAGCGTCTGGTTTAAGGTCAATAGCATGATCCCAATCGCGTAAAGGAGGAAGGGAATGAGATGCTTCTTCTGAAAATACTTTCTGAAATCTTTTATAACGATCTGGTATTATTGTTACTTTGGGGGTGGTAGCAGCTGCCAATTCTGTAGCTTGAGTCATGCATCTAACCCATTCTGTCAGGACACGTTTATTTTTCTCTTAATTCTATGATTTCTTTTATCCTTATCGCTCAAGATCTACATAAGATATCTTATCAGATCACGTAGATCTTATCGCGATTATATATGACTCATCTCCATTTCGTCATCGGCCCAATTACTATACATATATGATACATATTCTCACAGTCGCTTACAGAGCTTCCCACAGATGCTGTGCATCCTTACTGATGCTGTGCAAGTTGCTTATTGATCGTTCACAGGAATGCTGCGCATTCCTTTATGATATGCCTGCCCTATAGTACATACGTGGTCTGTGTGCAGGTTCCTTTTACTATATATACTTCAGCTGTATCGTAATTACTCTTCAGCTGAATACATCTGGGATATCCATTTGCACAAGCGTGATCTCATCCCTCTTGTTTGCTCTCTCTCCTCTCTTATACATTGTGTGACCTTGCTGGCAAACATTGGCCTCACACATTCTTCATCTGGTATTCCCATAAAGACTTCATCTCCTTTTTCTAGTGGTAAGCCAGCATTGAATTTGATTTTCCAAATAGAAGATGATCTTCTCAATCCAGCTTGACAAATAGCTTTTTGGCATTGTGTGAACGAAAGTTTTGAAGTAACCCAATTGATGTCTGGGTTATGTTTTTGAAGCCAGGGATGTCCTAAAATGATATTATCTAATCCAAGATCAATAATAAAGAATTTTACTTCTTCTTCATGATTTTGGATTTTCATTTTAAGGATAGCTTCATGCATAACATGTCCCAATTTGTTTTGGAGTTATCCACATTGCGAACTATTCGGGGATGTGATAAGGGATATGTGGGGATTTTGAGTTTGGTGATGAGTCGGTGGTGTATGAAATTATTGGTGGCTCCGCTGTTGACTAGGGCTTTTTGTTTTTCAAGTCTACAACTTCCTAGATGATTACTGATCTGTGCTTCAAGATATAATGCATGATTTGATGTTACAGAACGTAGTAGATCACCAGGATAAAGTATAGTGGTTCAAAGACATGTAGAATTCTTCGAACCCTTCAAAAATCCTCTGACATGACGGATAATGCCACTCTTCCTTCTTGTGGTAATGCACGTATAGTTTCATAGACTCTCCTGACTGTGGCTTCGTCATAGGTAGGAGGTATTGCTTGTTCTTCTTCCTCTTCTTTGTCAACAACATTTGAGACACAAGTGCACACTTGGTTAGCAATTGGAGGGGGAACATAAGGAGCATTTGGATAGGGGATTGAAGATGGGAGAGTAGATGAAGATACTTCTTCTGTAACTTGAATGCATGGGTTGTTTATCTTCATCGGACATTGATTGGCCATATGGCCAGCTTGTTGACAGGTGAAACACTTTCCTTCTCTTCTCAGCTTCTCTCTCTCTTCGTTTGTCAATTTCTTCAGCATGGGACGTGATCCCAGTATTTGTTGACATCAGTTGACATCCATAGCGTTGGGATCTAGTTGGGGGTGACTGGTGCCGAAAGAGGAAAAGGGCATATGAGTTTTCTTCTGCTCTTTTCATGCGCGCCATTGAGTATCCATAATTGTAGCTCTCTCCATCCATTCGGCAAATGTTTTGGGTACTTTGGAGTTGTAGATTCTGTTGGCGAGACCAGAGTTGAGACCTTGTTCATAGTAATCAAGTTTGGTTTGATTGTCTGGAATAGTGGCTTCATGAACTAAAGCTAAGAATGCAGAATTGTATTCTTCTATGGTTTGAGCTCCTTGTTTAAGTTGACGAAGCGCTAAGTACACTTGCCATACTTTATGAGGATCTTCGAACTCAGCCTTTAAGCTTTTGACAAAGTCAGCATACAATGGATAAGTGGTTCCCATTAGATTTTCCATGGTATACTGGTCATTGTACGCTTGGGCTGTGCCTTTTGTCATGAAAGACAGGACAAATAGGATTTTTTGTGCATTGGAGGCATGTAGGTCTGTATAAGCAATAAGATATTTCGTACAGGATAAAAAGAAACTTTGAAAGTTCTTTTTGTTTCTGTCAAATTCTGAGGGTTTGTTGATTTTTAGAAACTGTGTCTTGGTGGTGGTAGAAGTCATGATGATGTCTTCATAGATGGGTTCTGGCCATGGGAAAAGCTCCAGAGGGGCAGAGAAGGGGATAGGTTCAAGGGATGTGGTGGCCATACTAGGGGTAGTCGAAATACCTTCTAGCAGTGGGATGTCTGTGCAGGTGTTGGTTATTGGGTCAAAGATATATGAGTGTACAGATGGAGCAGAGATGTCTTGGCTGTAAAAGCCCAAAGTGTCAATGTGTTGTTGTGTATCTGTAATTCTCCAGATGTTGTTGCCTAAGTATTCAACTGGTTGGTTTCTGTAGACAAAGGTGTCCCGTCATTTGTGAAACCGAAACCCTTGGGGTAATGAGGTGGGTGGAGAGGGAGCCAGGGTTGGTTCGAGTTGGAGTAAGAGATCTTGACCTAATGTTAGGGTTTAGCATACGTGAGTAGCCAAACACCTATAATCAGGGTTTTACAGGGACCTCTGAGACAAACACAAGAGCAATACTGTGATTGCAACAACAAGACAAATGATAAGATATACAAAAGGAGGTCAAGATGCCTTTGTACGACATATAGTGAGTCTGCTTTATAGTATTCATATCTGCTGCGGTTTGATAATCATGAAACAAAGATAGACATAACAAGGGGGGTTACAGCCCCTTGATCACTCCACTGCTGCACATGTGTGGAGTGGAATAACAAAGAATGTAGAAGAATGAAAGAAAATAAAAGTGCATGCCTTCAATTCCTGACAGATGGATTGTACCAACATGGAAATGAGACTGAGAATGCCAACCATGTGCACCTCGCTCAAATCACTGTCCCACCACTGTGGTAATGTATAAGTGGGTTGAACACACTCTCCCTGACGGCAGTGCAGCTGGACACAGTAGTGTTGAGGTATTTGGTGCCAGAAGAGTAGAAGCTGATATTGGTGTTGGAATCGCAACCAGTGCATGCACTTTCCATTTTGGGAAATTCAGCAATTGCCAGTGCGTGACCCTTCCTACTCATATTTTCAAATGTGTTTGTTTATTTTTGCTTCTATCTCTGTGTTCTGTTCTTGAGGCTGAGCTGTTGGTGTTGGTATTTCTGTGCCAGAGAAACACTTATTCCAACAATTGGGACATGAAACCATGAGCTCATTCCTGTTCAGTAGATCACTCCACTCAGAGTCAGTTTACCTCTGGGAATTGCTTTGTCACTGATGTACCATTATTGGTCATCCACTGAGGCACACATATCCATGATCTTGAATGTGGTCACTGATGCATGTTGGTCTAAATCACTCGCAACCCTCCTCGCATCCCCTCCATTCACTCAAGAGGGATACTGGGAGCTGATGGGCCCTGTCCAGTGGTGTTCATTGCTGTTTGATTGTGTCTGCACACACATCATTGCGACAATCATTGAGTCTTTTGTCACACTGTCAGTTTGTGCCTCATGCCAGGAACATCTGATCCAAGCAACCCATGCTCCCACTGAATGACCACACTGAACACCAGATCCCTTCCCTGTGCAAATTCATGGACCGTCTTGGTCTCCCACATCTCTTCCTGGACAGCTCACATCTCTATGATAATGGGACTATGATTGGTAAGCAGTCCCATATTAGGGAAAAACAGTGTGTGAGGAGGTTGACATGTGGTTGAGATATTGGTGCTACAAAAAGTTGTCCCCTGCTGTGGTGCACTGCATGTGGCAGTGTGGCACATGTGCAGCAATGCAGCATGTGCATGGCAGTTGTGCCAGTGCACATGTCCTGGCTTTTTTACAACCACTCACACTGCCTCTCACTGCCCCCATGCTGCATGTACTGGCTGTCCACCACTGCATGCATCTATGGGCTGCTCATCACACCTGAGCTTCTATTCCACACTGCATGCACTTGGCTGCTCACTACTGCCATGTGTTGTATGTGCTGGCTGCTCATCATACCTGATTATGCTGCATGTGTTGGCTACTCACCACCACCATGTGCTGCATAGCCTGGCTGCATATCTTTTTCATTATAAGAAAAAGCAATTACATGCAGGAGGAGCTGACTTATTTACTACCCCCACAGACTATGGTTCCCTCCCCCCATACTGCCATGCTGTCACTGTACCAGCACAGTGTGGCAGCTTGCTGGTTCACTGGTATGTCCTTTTCCTGTGCCTACCTGCATGCCCATGCTGCTGCTGTGTCAACAGCATGCAGTCCCCTACCACCTGCACCACTGCTGTATGAACAGCATGCTGTGTGTGGCCCAGTACTGCACCCCTGCCATGGCATGCCCAACAGGCACTGCATGGCCAAGGTACCAGCTGGCAACTGCACAGTGCATGACACTGCATGGGCCTCCAAGTGTGTCATGCCTGTTTTCAATGCACCCCACAGTGAGTACATCTCATTTCATGCTAGGAAATGGCCTGGAATATGGAAGGCAAAGTCACAAAGTGCAATCATGATGAGTACAGCTTCATGTGAGTGCAAATCAGCAAGCTCTGCAAATTCAAGGGCATTGGTGATGAGATGCAGGTGAGCACTGCTGCCTCTGTCTTGCGTGGCACCAGCCCAGCACCTCCTGCAGGTGTGGATGTTGCACAGTGACCAGCTCCCTGCACAGTTCCACATCATCAGGAGCACACAGAGTGCACCCTTCACCATGATTGTGCACAACATGAAGCCACCCAGAGGTGACAAATTCACCACATGGTAAGGAGGTTATTGCAAGCATTCATTTACTATGCTGTGTGCATACAATCTATCTGAGCATGGCTGATGATTTGTACATCGATTTTCATTTTTCCCAGCTGCTGCTCTGTGCCCAGTGTGAAAGGCATTGTCTGGTGCTGGCTCTGAGCCTCTGGAGACAAACACTGGCAACTGCACAGTGCATGAGGCTGCATGGGCCTGTGCCTCCCCTTGCTTACTCACCTGCACCTGCATATGTGCCCACATTGCTGCTGTACCAGCACAGCACAGCAGCATACTTGCCACCTGCATCCACTCAAGACAGTGCAGGCAACCAGTATGTCCCTTCTCCTGTGCCCCCACTGCGTCACTGCCACCTCAACAGCATGCAGCCCCCTATCTGCCTGCACTGCTGCTGTATGATCAGCACATGGCCACCACCTGGCCACCCACACTGCTGCTGTGCCAATACAACACAGCCATGGCCTCCTCACCCATGCCACCACTGTACCAGCACAGCATGGCAACTTGCCTGCCTGCCCTGCCTGCATTCACTCAAGACAACATGGGCTATTGTGGTACATACATCTTATTGTGCCCACTCACATGCCTGCAATGTCACTATTCCATTCTCCCCTGCCAAGACTGGCAGATAGCAGGGTACCCCACCCCATGCCCACTCACACATGAGGCCATTGGCAACTGGTGCATCTGCCATGAGTGCTGCCATCAAGATGCACCACAACATTGGTGGGCTGGTGGCAAACATGAAGCTCAAGCTCATTGAGCCACTGTGTGAGCTGTTCAATGGTGTGTCATGCCTGCTCCCTTCCCTCACAGCCCTGGCTGACCTATCAGGAAGATGAGGCTCATACACTGGGCCACCTGCTCATGATCCCCATGCCATGTACCAGCACAGTGCAGCAATGTGCCCATCCACCTGTGCCACCACTGTATGAACAGCATGCAGCCACCACCTCACATGTGCTGCTGCTGTACTGACAGTGGGTGGCCACCACCTGGCCACCCATGCTGCCGCTGTGCCATGGCAGTACAGCACAGCCACCACCTCCTCACTCATGTGGTTGCCATACCAGCATGGTGTGGCAACTTACCTGCCCACCCTGCCCACATCCACTCAAGATGACATGGGTGATTGGTACATCTGCCCTCCTGTGCCCACCCACATGCCCATGTCCCCACTGTCTCAACAGTGCACAGCCCCCTACCCATCCATGCCACTGCTGTATGGACAGTGCATGGCCACTACCACCTTGGCCACACTGCTGCTGTGCCAATACAGCACAGCCACTATTGAATATATAAAGCTATTAGAAGTTTATGGTAATTTTGATTTTGATTTTCAAGATTATGGACCTCCTCACCCACACTGCCACCATACCAGCATAGCACAACAATGTGCCTGTCCACCCTGCCCATGTCCACTCAAGATGACACAGGCAATTGGTACATCACTTCTCATGTGCCCACCCATGTGCCCACATCACTGCTGTCTCAACAGTGTGCCACCCCTTATCTGCCTGTACTGCCACTGTATGATCAGTGCACAGCCACCACCTGCCCACCCACACTACCACTGCACTGGCACAGCACAGCAACATGCCTGCCTGACCTGCCCACATCCACTCAAGACAATGCAGGCAACTGGTATGTAAGTTCTCCTGTGACCACCTGTATGCCCACATCACTGCTATGCCAATAGCACAGGGCCCCCTACCTGCCTGCACCACCACTGTTCCAGCACAGCATGGCAGGTCTCTGGCTCACTGCCCACATTCATGCAGGTGATTGGTATGTACCTCCCCCTCTGTGCTGGCCTGCACACTCATGTTGCCACTGTGTCAACAGCATGTGGCCCCCTACCTGCCTGCACTGCTGCCATACAAACAGTATGGCTACCACCTTGCCTGTGCTACTGCTGTGCCACGTGCCACACATTCTTCCTGCATGTGTGCTGAGCTCTGCTGGTGTATGCCAGCAGACAAACATTGTGCCCTCTTTTTCCTTTTGTTCATCCTCAACTCACATAGGAACCATTAACTTCCCTACAACATCACAGGTATGTGTTCTGTCAACAGAACTATCAAAACTATTTAACTTTGTGCCTATTGTTCATCCACTTCCATTTACATCTATCATTCTTTCCTTTTATTCTCTGTTGCAATATATATATCTACAACTGTAATTATGTCTTATTAGTTGATATTTCAATCCAACAGATGTTTACTCTATCTACACATTTTGCAAACCTCTTGGTAGGTTCTGTTCAGCCTATGTTTCTCTTTCTTCTATTTTCATGCATCTACACTTAAATGCTTTGGCAGTTCCAATTGCCTCTCCAGCTGTAAAGTATAGACCTGCTGTGTTGCAACATTGACTAAATAAGACATAGTCAAATATTCATCTGTGACATTATACATAGGCTGCAACAGACCTTGTCCCTGTCCCTGTCCCTGTCCCCATTTCTGTCCCCATCCCTAGTAATCATCCCTGGCTATCAGCCATGAAAACTATACCCATAGCAATGATGGCATGTGGGAGTGTTGTAGATTACAAATAGATAGAAGGACAAAAAAAAACATCCCCTAGACTGTGAAAAGACAAAGCAAAACAGAAACATCAACTGCATAGTTACTATTGTAGACTGGAAAACCATTAGACCCATACCCATACCCATACCCATACCCATACCCAGGCATATCTATTGGCAAAGCCTATGTAGGTGCATTGCACTGACAATGATCACTACCCATCTATCTCCCTGTCCATCATCTCAGGAACACCACACCTGAGCAAAAGGAAAGTAAAAGAGAAAATATGAATATGGTAATCAACATTGGGATTGGTCTGTAAGTTGGACTTGGTCTGTAATTGGGTAGAGCAATTTTTCTTTTTCTTTTATGTTGCAACAACCTATGTATACTTTCTCAGATGATATCCTTTTACTCCATGTTGCAATGCAACAGGTTTTTACACTAGTACCAATAGGTGAATGCTGAAGGTGGATGTGCAGCATGGTGAGGCCAATGCATGTCATTAGCACGTGTGCTTGCCTTATTATAGGTAGGAAATATATGTGTGGATAGGTGCTTTGATCCGATTGCCCTCTCCAAGCCGCTACCATTTGTACTCTTCACCCTCCCAGGTCTTGGTGACCTAGCCCACATTGCTGGTTTCATGGTTATCATTCACTCTCTGTGTCCAGCATGATAGTTGCAATCTTTGCATTGCTCTGGTACAAATCCAATATTGAGTGTATGTCATATTTTAGCCTTGGAGGGAAGGGTCTGATTGTTTTCTCAACATGTCCCATAGACTTGTATCCTATGCATGATATGGTGCTGATGGCAATGTGTGTGGTTTGAGAGATGTGGTATTTTGCTTTTCCTTATGGTGGCCTTCTCAACTGGCACTGGGCTGTATGCTTTCTGGGGCTGGCAGTTACCAGCATTGGAGATATCTAATGCTACTTTGAAGATTACAACCTCCCCTGCCTCTTTGCTGCCAGTATCCTTGGCTTCCTGCAGCAAGTCATTGCTTTGAGTTCCCTGTCAAAATTCTTAATAGCACCCTTGCAAAATATAGTCAATATCTCTCCCTGGTCATCCTGACAGAGTCTTGTCATCAAATAAGCTGGGCTTTTGGAAATGGAAGAAGAATGAACTCTTGGTGTCCAAAGTGGCAGATAGTGCAGAGGTACATGATTAGACCCTGCTGTGGCTGCATCTTCACAACAAATCATTTTTGGTACTGTCCTGAGCCTGGTTATCTTCATCAGTGTTGTCCATAAGGATTTTTGCAATGCAAGCAGAAATGGGAGTTGCATCATCTGATGGAACTGCTGCATTTGAATTCATCTAATTGCCGTCTTGGTGGAAACATGGTTGTGCACAGAACACTTGAAGGAGACAAGATCAGGTGGAGGCAACTAAACTGGACAACTGACTGGATCTCAACTATGGAAAACAACAGATGTAAGGATACAGAGGGAGAAACAAGAGAGATGAAGGTGGGAAGTAGGATTATAAGTTCTGGGGTTGTTTAGTGGCCTTAAGTACTGCTCAATGAGATATGGAATGTATGAGGTGGGTGGTGGGAAGTATGGTAATGTGATGAGGTCTGAAGACATGTGATACTCTGATGTAGCTAACTCTGACATATGTAGGGGGTGGATCAGATAGGTGTCAGGCAGGTGTAGTCATGAGTAAGCTGCAGGGTTACACTCCTCCCTAGTGTGAAAAAGAGACCAGGGGGGAGGGAAACAAAAAAGAAAAAGACAACAAAAGGTGGCAAGTTGTTTAGGTGGAGGGTGCAGGGTTGCACATGGTCCAGGCCTGTAAGATGGCCATATTGGTGAGGTCATGGCCAGGAAGCCAACAGAGGTTTTCATCACCCCAGCCTTTCCAGTGGACAAGATATTGGTGGCCATGACTGCAATGGTGTTCATCCACAATAGTATCAATCTTGTGCTTTCCCATGGCATCATGCATGGGGCAAAGGAGCATGTTGGCAGCATTAGAGGCAGAAGTAGTGTATACAAAGAGATGTAATTGGCTGGAATGAAAGGTAGGGAAGATGTTAGTGTGAGGAGGTATATCAAGAGTGTAGGAACTTGTCTCAGGGTGTGTGATGAGGACAGTGTAGGGTCCATCATAGCATGGCATGAATTTAGCAATGCAGGAGGTGTCTTGCACCTGGTATTTGTGGTGGTGGTGGTGAGTGCACAGGAGGACACAGTTGCTGATCTGAGAATGAGGTTTGGGGCCACAGGAACTGTTTGCAAATTCAGCTTGTGTGAGTTTAGCAGCAAGAAGGTTGTCACATGCATGATTAAGGTTGAGCATGAGTTGTTGCAAGAAGGTGGTGGGTGGGGAAGGTGGGGAGTTTGTGGTGGCCAGGAGTAGGGTGGGGATGAGTCAAGGTTTGCATCTGAGGTGGAGACAGAAAGGGGTATAGCCTGTGGAGGCATTCACAGTAGACATGACATCAAAATGGACTCAGGGTAATGCATGCACCCAGCCATATTGTGGTCCACATGGTAGTGCAAGCATTGGATGACTGTGTAGTTGGTTTGTTCACTGGCACTGTCAGTTTGAGGGTGGAAAGCCAAAGACATGCACAGTTTGACACCAGTGAGGGCATGCAAGGCACACCAGAAATGGGAGATAAAGATCTTGTCATGGTCTGAAATGATTTCACAGGGGAGGCCATTCTCACAAAACCAATGGTCAAAGAAAAGGCATGCAGATTCTTCTGCAGAAATGTCAGTGCAGGTGGGGAGGATGTGAATGTTGGCACCCAAGTGGTCAGTCAAGGTGATGATGGTGTTAAAGCCAGAATCGTGGGGCAGGGGGCCAATAAAATCAATGGCAACACTATTGCTGTGTTGGTCAGGGACAGGGAGAGGGTGTAGGGGACCTGCAGGCTTAGAGGTTAGTGATTTGTTATGCTGGCAAGCAGAGCATGATGGGACATAGCCATGCTTGAGGTTGGTCCTCATGTTCAGCCAGTAGTAGCATGAATGTAAGGTGGTGTATGACTTGTCGAAACCGAAATGTCCAAGGGCATTGTGGGTGAGTGCAAAAAGGTCTTGGTGGAGGGTCTCCATGCAAGGAATGACAAGGCAGCCATCAATGTAGAGGAGGCCATCTTTGCAGCAGGCTGACAGCATGCTAGCAAGATTGTGGAGGAGGTGAGTGCAGAAAACATCTGCAGGGTATCCCACATGAATGCATTGTAGGAGGGAGAGGTCAGAGGAGATGTGAAAAAGGGTGGCAATGGATGCCATGGGAGGTTCATGGTGAGAGAGGGCAAGGGTGACCATGGCAATGATGGATGAGGTATGTGGGGTCTGATCAGAAGGGAGGTGTGAAAGTGCATCTGTGACTGTGTTTGCAGGCCCTGTGAGGTAGAGAATATCGAAATCATACTGGGAGAAATTTTCTTGCCAGTGGCTCTGGTGGTGGGAGAGGTTGTGTTGGGAGAAAATTTGCTCTAGAGTGTGATGGTCAGTCCAGACAATGAAATTGGAGCCAAGCAGGTCAATGCACCACTTCTTCAGTGCACAAACAATGGTGAGGAGTTCTTTTTCATGAACAGGGTAGTTGAGTTCAGCACCAGTGAGTGGAGTGGAGTTGAAGGCAACAGGGCAGGCAGTTTCCCAAGTCAGTCCCCAGGAGAGGATGGCACCAGTGTGCCATTTGTTTGCACAAGTATGAGCCAATGAGAAGAAGGAAGGAGCAAGTAGTATTGAGAGCAGCAAGGGCACGATAGAACATGGTGCGGGCTAGGCTGCAGAGTGAGGAAATGTGGTATGACATATTGTAGAATGCCATAGAGTGATTCAAAGTGGGGGCATGTGTATAAGTAGTGTGTGCTGAACTAGGTTCAGGCAGAGTGTAAACATAGGTTTGTTGAATGTGGTGTAAGAACATGGTAGTGGGTGATGTAAGTGGGTAGAACATGTGTCAGAAAGGACATAATAGAGACATATAAGTGTGTAAGTAGAGAGAAGCTGAACAAAATACCATGGAGAATTCTAACACCATTCACTGGCATCACAAGTGACATATATGTGATTGTCACTGGGGGAGTTGTGATTGATGGTTGTGAGGCAATCATGGCTGACAACAAGTTGCTTGATGCCATTGAATGCAGCTTGGTGTTCTGGTGACCACAGGGGAAACTGTAATTTGGCATCTTTAGTGGTCAGAGGTGTGAGCTGATGTGTGTGTTCAGTGAGTTGGGGTAAAAATGTGGTGATGTAGCACATGAGGCCAAGGAAGGCTCAGACATCAGTGGCATTTCAAGGAGTTGGCCATGAGAGGATCTGGTTGACTTTGGTACTGTCTGCTTCAATGCCATGACCAGAAATTGTGTGTCCCAAGAATTGGATTTCATCACAGAACAAGGAAGTTTTCTTGGGGGAACAATATAGGTGTGCATTGCACAGAGCTTGTAGTACAGTGTGAACATTTTTGGTGTGTTCAGTGATGGAGCTTGACCAGATGATAATGTTGTCAAGATAGACATAGCATATGAGTCTGAGAAGTGGGTGGAGTGCTGTGGTCATGCATCATTGGTGAGTGGTGGGGGTGTTGTGGCTGCCCATGGGCATGATGGGCCATTTGTAAAGCCCAAAAGGTGTTGTGATGGCAGTGAGGTGAATATTGTCAGGGTGCACCCAGGTCTGAAAAAAGGAATTCATTGATGTGTACTGTGTGTGTATATGAGAGGAATCTACAATCACAACCACAGTATATGCTGAAGGGTGCAAGTCATAAGATCCCCTAGACACCAATAGAAAGAGAGTTAGTAGATTAGGGCAAGAGACATGATAATGTGACACAATGGGGCAACAATACAGAGATATGATGGAAACACAGTGTGACAATGGCAATGATGGAGACCCAAAATGCAACATGACACAATGGAGAATGCAATGGAGAACACAATGCAATAGAGAACATGATGGAGAACGTGATAGACACTCAGTGAAATTGATAACACAACTTACATGGTGCACACTTTCACCTTGAGACTCAGACAGGAGAAGGGAAAACAATTCATGGGTGGGGGAAATCTGGTCTTTTATGATGGATGATGTGCTATCTAAATACAAGTCTAGCTCCAAGGCTGGAGCACAACAAAACACAACAGAAAATTTACAGTGCAGGGTTGATCATAAAGTGAAGTGGAGTCTGGGCACTATATGGATGAGTGAAATAGGAAAGGCATCAATTGCACCAATTGCTGACTTTGCAACTCATGACTCCATGGACCACATCTCAGCCTGTACAGCTCATCAATCCTGCTCCTCATTGGCCAACCCCAGTCCTATAGTCCAATGCCTAAACAAATGTGCAATTGATGTGGCTACAGCTAATTGTCACATGCTGTGCATTTGTATTGCTGTGTTTGCCTGATGTCACTGATGGTCATTTTCTGGCTTTACATGCATGTGATGCTCATCATCATCATGTCAATTTTGCCCCAAATTTTGCCTTTTGTGCAGGCAGCAAGGATGTTGTCAACATGGGGAAGGGGGAAGTTATTGGGGATGGTGTTCGAGTTGAGTTGATGATAGTCATTGACCCATTGAGGAAGAGTGGTGGGGTCTGACTTAGGGATGATGAAAGCAGGGGAACAATGGGAGCTTGATGATGGGCAGATGTGGCCAGCTTGTAGATGTTCATCTATCAGAATGCATCAGGCTTCTTTGTATTTCTGAGGGCAGTGTCAGGCTTCATTATTTGGAGCATTTAGCTTTTTATTCTTTTTACTTTCTTTTCTGTTTTCCTTTGATTAGATTAGATATGATCATCTTATCTCTTCATCTTATCTGATCATATCTAATCCTTATCTACTTACATTCCTTAGTTCTAGACTATGAGGTCATAGCATGCGCCTTTGGCATGTTCCCATACTTACTGTGGTATTGTACTGTAGCAGTCTGCCCTAGAGTAGTGGCGCTGGTCTGTGCGCCTTCTCATAGAGTATATAGATAGCTGTAGTATAGCTGAATATACTCCAGCTAGTTATGGCTGGATTTCCTCTTCTATTGAGTGATCTTTAGTTGAGTGCACCCAGTCTCCTGCCTTTAGGGATATATGCAGACTCCGGTCTCATAGGCAGGAGTATTGACACATTTTGATAGTGGTGTTGGCATCTTTCAACATGATGTGGTGATAAATGTTGGTTGGGAGTT
Source organism: Albatrellus ellisii (assembly GCA_003314395.1). Lineage (NCBI taxonomy): Eukaryota > Fungi > Basidiomycota > Agaricomycetes > Russulales > Albatrellaceae > Albatrellus > Albatrellus ellisii. The sequence continues at coordinate 18,576 of QLPN01003020.1, forward strand.
CATCGACATGAGGTAGGCAGGTAGGAAAAAGGTCAGCAAACTCAGCCTTCATGCAGCAGTCCAGTTCTTTGAGCTGGTCAGCATGTGTAGCAGTTTGCTCAGTGTTGGTCAAGGCAGACATGCAAGATTGGATGGCTGCAGAAAAGTCAGTGCAAACAGGCTCAAACATGCATTCAATGTGTGCACGGTGCACAATCAACCAGTCCTCTAGTTCCTCAAGAACTGCAGGACAATGATCTATGAATGGTGGCAATGCAATGGCATCAGCATGGCAGCATGTCTCAGTAGTGAGGAGATCAAGGTGAGTGCCTTTTGGAGTGCATGTACACAAGTGGTGGTCCACAACAATTTGATTGTGGGACAAGAAAGGTCCTCTGAGGACAATAGGCATACACAAGCTGTCAGGCACAACAAGGGCATGGACAACACAAGACTGAAACAAGGAATCGAGTGATGATAATACAAGCTTCACCCAATGGGTGGCTGAAACAGAAGGTGCTGCAAGTGGAGAAGAAAAAGATGAAACAGTGTCTGTGGGTGCAAATGCAGAGCTGAGAGAAATGGGGTTGGGCAACTGGTGAAGGCAGAGGCCTGTGGTAGTGACAAGGGATTCACAAATTAAGATGTACTGGGACCCATCATCAATGAGTGCCATGATTTGTCTGGAATCAACAGGCCCATCAAGTTGGCAGTGCCATAACATGGGATCAGTGCAAAAAGGAGGGAGAGAAGAAGGACAAAAGGAAGGGACATATGCATCACTGCTGCTATCAGAGTCATCTGACCCAGGATCGATGACTCCAGTAGTAGAGAGATTTGAAAGAATGGCAGCAACAATGCCACAAGGTTGTGGTTTGGTGGCAGCAAGTGCCATTTTTTCAGTAAGGGGCTGATAATGTTCAACTGCAGGGTAGTCATTAGGGCATGTGGTGGAGCAATGGCCTGCATAGAAGGCACAGCATTTGAAGCAGCCTTCATATTTTGTCAAAAGTTCCCACTCTTGTGTCATGAGTTTAGGGATCATGCAGCACAGGGGACCAGGTGGTAACATTGATGAGGTAGTAGGAGTGTGGGGGTAGGAAGAGGTCTTTGCCTGTGAGTTGGCCATAAGTTGTGCCAATTCTTCTGTGCACTTCTCATTGTCACATAAATGGCACCTGTCAACACAATTGATCTTTTTCAGCCAAGTTTGAAGAAGAATGTTGTCAGCAAATTCCTTGTGCTCAATGTCAGACATGACTGTGGAATTAAGATTGGCAGTGAGTTGATGACAGAAAGTGGCATCATCAAGGTGGGATGGAGTATTGTGGAGAAGAGAATTGATGCCACTCAATGAGACTTGCCAGTCCCAACAGGGGGTTTTGCCTTGCTTGGTGGTAAGGAGTTGGTTCCTGAGGTGGAGTTCCCAGTCTGGCTTGAGCCAGTCTTCTCACAGTTCAGCCACAAAGGCGTCAAAAGTGAGTAATTCAAGGACAACACTGTTGGTGATAAGCCAATCAGTGATACAAGGGTCCTGAAATCTGAAAGATACCATCCACACTTGGTCAGCTTCATTGACCACTTTGAAGTTAAAATAGGCATGGCATCCTCAGATCCACAGATGCAAGACTTTGGGAGAGAGTTGTCCCATGGTGAGGATTGGAGGCTTGGAGAGTGAAGTTTGCTCAAAATGAGCTCATTCCAGGCATGGTGGCATAGGTTCAGAATCAGTGTCCAAGTCTGAGAAATAGTGGGACAATGGGAGGGGTGTAGATGATGATGATGATGATGATGATGATGATGATGATGATGATGATGATGATGATGATGATGATGATGATGATGATGATGTAGACAATGGTGATGATGATTGTGTGATAAGATCTGGAAGAATTGGCATGATGGATGTGGGAGATGATGAGGTAAGATTGGATCCTGTAGTGATAAGATCCGACATTGCAATGATGTCAGATGTAACAGGAAAGTCAGAGATGGGTATATGCGGTGGGATGATGCAGTGGAAATGTAACTGCAGTTTGAACAGTCCAGAGGTCGAAGTTTAAAAAAAAGTGGAAATGCAGTTGCACATGGAACACTCAAAGGAGACAAGATTGGGCGGAGGCAACTAAACTGGACAACTGACTGGATCTCAACTATGGAAAATGACAGACATAAGGATACAGAGGGAGAAACAAGAGAGACGAAGGCGGGAAGTAGGATCCTAACTTCTGGGGTCGTTTAGTACTGCTCGACGAGATATGGAATGCATGAGGCGGGCGGCAGGAAGTATGGTAACATGATGAGGTCTGAAGACATGTGATACTCTGATGTAGCTAACTCTGACGTATGTAGGGGGTGGATCGGATAGGTGTCAGGCGGGTGTAGTCGTGAGTAAGCTGCAGGGTTACACTTGGCCTGCTTCGGTCTCATTCGCTTCCGCTTCCGCGACAATAGGATTTTCCCCTGTTCTGCGTCGGGACCGCTTCAATCGCGGGTTTGAGATACGGCTGAGTTTGTAATTCATATCTAATTGAATCTGTGATTTCACACTTTGGCTACTGTGATACACACAAATTGAACGAGGCTGACCCCATCCCAGGAGTGCGTCTGCCTTGGCTCTCCGTCTCGTTTACATCATGGTCTCCAGTACGCGTCATGAGGCATACGGCCTGCTGAGATCAATCTCAACACGGTGTCTCAAAGTTGTCGAGACAGATGATACAACAGTTGACCTGGAGGAAGTGCAAGACAGCCTGGAGCAAGGGGCCTGTACCTATTGTCGAAAGACCAATAGTCCTAAGCTAGCTCGATTCTGACGGCCTCAGCACATGCAACAAAATAGTGGGAAGTGCCAAACTGTCCGACTACCGCAGGATGATGGAGAGCTGCACGCGCGATGGCGGTCTTGCTAATGCCGTCTGAGCCTAAGACGGCGACGCAAGCGGGGGCATATTGTAGAACAGAGGTTACGATGTGCCCGATCTCGGCGTCACGACCATGAGAAATCTGGTGCTTTAAGGGAAGGACGAATGGGCCTTCCTGCGCGTTGGATAGTGTGTCCGTTTAGGGTCATAGCATGGAGAGCAACAAAAAAAAATGAGGCAAACATCTGCTCGAAAGGTGCCGGTCGGTTTCACTACCATTCGGTAAGGTTGATATGTGCAGCACGGCGGGTAGATTCGGACAAATCTGGATTGTAATACCCTGTTGAATCTGCGCGACTTTGATGTGATTCACAATAGCAAGTTTTGTCTGCAGAACGATGTTAGAGACTCGACTCGATAGACGCAACCGGAGGGAGGCGTACGTCCAGGATCTCCAAGGCCCGCTTCATTTTCTTTCCGCACCCGACAACTTCTTGCTTTAATTGGCGGCTGAGAAGCACATTAAAGATCTTGTCGCGCTTTTTGGTACCTTTGGAGCACTGAAGAACATCAAGGACGGTCTTCAATTCACTACGCACAGATACCAAGTTGATACATGACAGATGCCACCAAGTATTTCGAGCTCACATTTCGAGCTCTGTGAGGTACCGTTTCAGGTCGTCAGGGAGCCCAATATATTACTCCTCGTTCGTAGCATGCTTGGAACAAAATGACTTGATCCTAGTGACGTAGAACATACATTGTCCCATTCTTTCTTGAAATCTTTGATCTCTTGCTCCATAAGCACGCGAAGAACCGACTGTGCGACTCACAGCTCTGATGCCCAAGATCTGGGTGATTAATCCCCTAATGGTCTCCAGGAAGGGCACATCAATTTGCTGGAATTCACCAATAATGCTGCTGCAGCGTCCAAGCCTCTGTTTTCGGCTGCGTACCGATCGCGATCAGCGCTATCGCAAAAGTGACATGCCGTCGTACGCACTGTTAGATCGGGTGAGGGCAAATGCGAGCCAGAGCCATCCCCTTCCATACGTCTGTTCATGATATTGGCTTATACTAGTAGGCTGGACTACGTGTATGTTCTATCAATTTGGTTATGATGGGGGAGAGGGAGAGAGGTGGCTCGAGCCTCGACTGCGCGCTGCGGCATCTGCAGGCGCTCACCAGTTTACGGTTTAATGTTGCGCGCTTACTATTGATTGACGGTAGGGACCACAGGATTAATTGGTTCCCCGCTTGTAAAGTGTTGTTGACCATGGCCATCCCTGATGGAAAAAAAGATGCGTCTGGAATGGATAAGTACTCATGAAAACCATATAGTATTGCTCGACTTCAAAGTGTATAACATTTGACAAGAGCACTAGGGATACGGCATCCACCCTTCCTTCCGAGCAGCTCTTTGACTCGAAAGCGACAAGAGGCAGTATATTAAACGCCAGTGCGACAAGGGGCATATTTGCGAAGTCGGTCATGAAGGACCGTTCTTCACCTTCGCGACGCGGAGCAGCTGGAAGACGAGCAGCGGCTTAGCAGATGTCGCGGAGCTGAGTACGTGCTTGTGCTCCAGTCGGAGCAGTGGGTGCTGTCGCCGAGCGCTTCAAGGACGGAGGCACTTTCGCGGGTAAGATGGGCTATGGTGATCAAGCCCAGGTTGTTGAGGTGGCAGCACAAAAAGTGGTCCCGCCACGCAACTGCGCGTACCCAGTACCTTCGATAGGCTCTCGACCTCAAATTACCTGATGAGACTTCCCGTTGATGTGCAGGATACAAGGCTGCATGGAGAATCAGACGTACAGTTAAGAGAAGACAGGCGGAAAGAATGTCTTGCGGATGGGCAGGACAGACATGACTGTTATTGTTAGGGTTTAACGTACCGAAGTAGTCAAACACCTATAATCAGGATTAACGAGGGTCTCCGA
>QLPN01003024.1:0-17466 GCA_003314395.1 Albatrellus ellisii
TTGTGGCTGAGCCACTTATATCACATGGATGCATCCTTACTGCACATTACTGCGCATTATCATTTACTTACTGCACAATACTGCGCAACCTTACTATACTTAGATCTCCACTTTTGTATAAGTAGTTGACAGGCTGGTGGTCTTAAACCCCAGTCTTGTCAACTTCGCAATCTAGGGATTCTCCTTATACTGCGCTTGACTTAAGCTTAAGCTCGATACAATCTTGCTTCATCCTCTAAGAACTAAGTCTAAGACCTCTAAGCCACTAAAATGTCGCCAAATGACATCTTACACTCATCACTCTGGATCCTCGTATCGTTATTGGTGGAATTATCCTCATAACCATCTCATTGATTCCACTCTTCATCGTCATCAGGAACCTCTATTACGTCCATCAAACTCAGATCCAAACTTGGGTTACCAGGAGTAACATTATAGACTTTCCCTAAGACTGCTAAGAGCGGCCTAATGGACGGTCTTAGGGAAGGTCTAGAATGTTACTCCTGGTAACCAATGTTTGGATATTGGCTTGATGAACGTAATAGAGGTTCCGAATGACGATGAAGAGTGGGATTAACGAGATGGTTATGAGGATAATTCCACCAATAATGATACAAGAATCCAGATTGACTTTTAGTGTAAGACGACTTAATAGTCTTTCGAGATCTTAGACTGAGTTCTTAGAGAGGGGTGAGTTTATAACGAGTTTAGGTCAAGTGCAGTAAAGGAGAATCCCTAGATTGTGAAGTTGACAAGACTGGGGTTTAAGACCGCCAGTTTGTCAACTATTTATACAAGCTAGATGGTCTAACTATAGTACAGTTGCGCAGTAACGCGCAGTAAGTAACCAAAAATGCGCAGTAAAGCGCAGTAAATACGCGTCCATGTGATGTAAGTGGCTCAGCCACAAGCGCGAAATGAACATGAGATAAACAGATATAAATAAAGGTGAGAAAGTAGAGTCCTTGCTAATTGTATAGTAATAGTCCTTAGCAAGTAAATGTTATAATAAATAAAGAAAGATAGAGAGAAAAAGGTAAGTCTAATATAGTACTTGGAGCTATGCTCACACTTAAGTATGTAAATACTTAAGTACTATAAAAGAGAAAAGAAAAGGATAAGTCCTTACTAAGTAAAGTGGAGCTAAGCTCACACTTGTAGTAATAATACTACACTTTACTAGTAAGTAAGATAAAAAAGAAAAAGAAAAAAGGAAAAAGCTGTTACGAGGTGCCAAAGCAAGTGCCTCGTAACAAAGACTGTCCAATAGGCCACTCTTAGCACATACACACTTACACATGCCTTCCTGTATATGCTTCTCTGGTCCATGTGCAGCCATAGATACTATAAGTAGATAGGGATAACCTTGTATAAGAATAAGAACTATTCTGGTTCCCTCTGCATGTATGGCCTGTGTTTCACATGACCAGGGCAACAAACAGGCAATATGCCGAGATATGGAGTTCGCAATATGATGAGGTAAAGAAAATGCAATGCAATGCAAGGAGACTAGATGCAATGCAATAGAGAATGCAACTTGACACAATCACAATGGAGAACGCAATGCAATAATAGACGTGACCTATGAGGAACATGCACTTGCTTGAATTTGAGATACATGGAGGGAGGATCAGAACATGCTTTTTCATGAGGGACTCAGATGGGGAAGAGATGTCAAATCTTGGGTGGGGGAAATCTATTTGTTTCTAATGGGTGACATGCCATCTAAATACAAGTCTAGCTCCAAGACTGGAGCACAACAAAACAAAACAGAAAATTTACAGTGCAGGGTCAATCATAGGGAGTATTGGAAATGAGGAGTCTAGATGCAACAAATAAAGTATCATACTAGAATGGCTGAGCAAAAAGGGAAAAGTGTCGATTGCACCAAATGCTGACTTTGTGACTTGTGACTCCATGGACCATGTCTTGGCCTATACTGCTTATTAATCCTGCTCCTTGTTGGCTGAGGCCAGTCCTATAGTCCAATGCCTAAACAAATACACAATTGATGCACCTATGGATGATTGTTGCATGTGGTGTGTTTATATCGCTGTGTTCACTTGGTGTCACTGATGGTCATTTTCCAGCATTACATGCACATGATGCTCATCAGCACACCACAGGCAACTTGGGAGTTGACACCTCCTCAGGCTGAGACTACTCAGTTGGCAGCCTGTAATGATAATGGTCCACCCATTCACCCTTTTGCCCAGGCTTGAGATGCAACCATTCCCACACCTGTGTACATCAATCCCATGTTGCACCTGCACAGAGAAGACCTGATAACATGTACTGCATGGATCCACTGATTCACAACAAAGCTCATGCAGCAGAAGTCTTCCAATGCACTATGGAAATGCTGATAATTATCACCCATCATCAGCTCTACTCTATTGCCCCAGAAGTCTGCTACCAAGCTTGGGAGGTAATGACAGTGAAGAATGTTCCCATCAACCCTATCCCCACAGCAGCTGCAAATTATGTAGAGGAGGATGATGATGAAAATGACATCATCAATAGCTACACTCAGACCATCTCTGACAAAAAGGTTTGTCACCTAGCACATGATATGCTGCATGAATTTGAAGAAGTGGTTGCATCTAGTTGGTGTGGCAAGCCTATCATTGTCCCCAACCTGTACAAAGTGTACCTTTGTGAGTTTCTGCCTGGCCAGCCACCAGACTCACTTGTAGTTGTGAAAGAGTCAGCATCACTGTGTTCCATATTGCCACTGGTCAACAACAATCAACAAATTGAAAGCATCATTGATCTGGGGTGCCAAGTAATTGTGATGTCAGAAGAGGTTTGCCATTTGCTTGGCCTAATTTATGACCCAAGTGTGGTCTTAAATATGCAGTCAGCAAATGGTGAAGTTGACAGGTCACTTGGCCTCACCTGTAATGTTCCATTTTTATTTAAAGACATCACACTATATTTACAGGTTCATGTCATCTGAAGTCCCACATATGACATCCTACTTGGGTGACCATTTGACATATTAACACAAAGTGTTGTGTGCAACTCTGGTAATGAGGATCAGATGATCACAATACATGATCCTAACACAGGGTCATTGGTGACTGTGCCTATGCTACTGCATGGGTCCTGTCAATTCCAGTTTTGCCAAAAAGAAGTATTGGGTTTTTGTGATTTGAGGATCTGACCAAGTGTTGGGAAGATCACAAAAATGATGACACACAAAGTTGCGAGAATGCAGACTCACTTATTTGCAACAATCCTGTTCCCATTTTTCATCTTTACACTACAAATCCTACTCTGTCTATACTTCCAGCTTCTGTCTTTCTTGATTCTTTGGACTCCACTGTTGCCATGTACAGGAAGAGAAAGTACAAGCTGGTAGCAAAGAAAGTGTGCCCAGTTATTCACTACCTTATGATGCTGATCACACTGTTTACTTATTAAGTATACTTATCTCTATCTCATCTTATTGGTATTTCTTTTCTCTTTATGGTTTGAGCTCCTCTTAAACTCTATCTTGCTCTTACTATATCTTCTTTACTTTGTCTTTGTCTCACCTCAGCACTTCTGCATGTGCTGAGCTTTCTTTCTCTTCTGTGTACCCTCTACCCTCTGGTACACATCTTCTCTATCTTACAGATGTGGCAGTTTTGCCCTCTGTGTATACTATACTTTCATTCAGCTCTTCCCTCTCACTACACATACAATTTACCTACAACACACATACATCTGCTCTACTCCTCAGACTGCATACACCTCTGAGCATGTTCTCACTCCACCACTTTCTCCAGATGACATGCATCCTCCCCATACATAGTAACTGTTGTATTCCACTTTCCACTCTCCACTACAACTTTACCACCACATACTATATAAGATGAACTATTACTATACAAACTCCTCAGATGTCTTCTATCTAGTCTGAGTGAGTACCTCCCTCATCCCACTCTTATATTCTCTTACCACTACCCCTGCAGCTGTCTCTTACTATGTTGTGTTGCACCACTTGCATTCACCTCCTCACTATCTACTGCAGATATGTGTCTGCCACCTGCCCTTCTGATGTTGGGCTTCTCATATCTCCTGTCTCTTGTTTACATTATAGTTGCTGCTGTCTCCCATATCCTGTGTGTACACCCTCTTCTCTTCCTCTGATGGGCTTTAGCCCTTTTCACAATCTCAATCAGTCTTGGGCTTAATGCCTGTTTGTTTTACATCATTGTCATCTCTCAGTCTGCTGCCCTGCCCAGAATTCAATAGTTATGACTGATCTCCCATCACACTTTCACATTATTTGCAATATACATGGTGACCTGTTTGTGTTGATTCCTATACTTTTACACAATCCTCCACCATTTATTCTAGTTAAATGCTATACTAATGAATGAAAAGACATCATTGACAGAGCACATGAAGGTGACTTCCTTTGGCTTGCTGAGCACAATCTCATGCATCACTTTATGTGCCTACAGCACTTGGGTTTTGCTTGGGATGACTCTGAGTGAGGGCGTTTCCAGGAAGACTTCTTCCCACCCATTGAAATCCCCATCATAGAACACAAGCCTTGGGTACAGTGCAACATTCCCATTCCACCAGGTATCTACAATGAAGTATGTTGCCTTATTACCAAAAAGATCATGGCTGGTGTCTATGAGCCATCCAACTTGTCATACCAATCTTGCTGGTTTTGTGTCATCAAAAAGGACAGTACCAGTCTTCAGATTGTGCACAGTCTCAAGCCACTCAATGTGGTGATGATCTGACACTCTGGTGTACCCCTGTTCACAGACCTTCTCACCAAACAATTCATGGGTTGCATTTGTGGTGCAACATTGGATCTATATGTTGGCTATGACAAACGATTGCTCGCGAAATCGTTGTGACATATAACTACATTCCAGTCACAATTTGGCATGTTGTGTCTCATCACCCTTCTGATGGGGTGGATGAATTCCATTCCTATTTTCCACAAAGACATTACTCATATTCTACAGTCTGAGATCCCACATGTCACAGTACTATTTATCAATGATGTACTGGTGAAAGGTCCCAACACCAATTACCACAACACCAATGGTAAATATGAAACAATTCCCCAGAATCCTGGCATCTGATGCTTCATCTGGGAGCACTTCCAAAATCTTAACCATGTAGTCCAGCAAATGAAGTATGCTGGAGGCATGTTCTCAGGGCACAAGATGGTGCTCTGTGCTCCAGACTTCAATGTCATGGGACACTGTTGTACTCCAGAAGGTCATATTCCTGAATAATTGCATGTTGCAAAAATATCCAGTTGGGGTCCTTGTTGCAACCTCTCTGACATTTGCACATTTCTCAGCACTGTTGGTGTCCTTCACATCTTTATTTGCAATTTCACACATCACACTCATGCTCTCACCATGCTTGCTCATAAACTCCAACCCTTCATCTTCAGTCCAGAGCAGCTAGCAGCACAAGAAGATCTCAAACAAGCTGTTCTCTCATCACCCACACTCAGACCCATCAACTATCATTCACCTGTGCCTGTTATCCTCTCAGTCGACACCTCATATATCACACCTCAGCCAAGAAGAATTGGAGAACACTGGGCAATGCTATTCCATGCATTTCAGCTCAATAATGCTTAATGATTGAGAATTGCACTTTTTGCAAGCCAAGCTTGAGATCTATGGCTTATTCTGCACCCTGTGTGCATTAAAACTCTACCTCATAGGCATTCAAAACCTCTTCATTGAAGTTGATGCCCAGTATATAAAGGGCATGCTAACCAACCCAGACTTCACACCTTCTGTGAGCATTAATCAGTGGATTATTGGCATCCTTGCATTTCACTTCATGCTTGTGCACATACCCAGTGTAGTCCACAGTCCAGATGGACTGTCATGGAGGCCTCCACAGCCTGGTGATAAGCCTGAGATGGATGATGAAGAGGAATTTGACAAATGGATCAACCACTTTTACAGTTTCATGCATATTATTAGCCCACCATTTCCATGCCTCCAAGCCACTTTCCAATCCCTCACCATTTTAGCTAACAACATATCAGATTCTCCAGCAGAGGGCAATGCAACATCTCAACCTGACAGCAAAAATGTGCTGCCTGAACCAATTCCACAAAATGCTGCAGCACTGTGACAGGACAAGTGGCTTCTCACTGTTTATGCATGGCTGGACAACTTACAGTGCCCAGTTGATATTTATGATGCACAGTATGCAAGATTCATGTGTTATTGTACTGAATTTTTTGTAGTTACAGGATGATTCTGGCAAAAAGATCTGCATGGCCAGCACAAAACAGTCCTCTTCTATGAGGAGTGATTACCCATTCTGCAATCTGCACATGATGATATTGGTCATCAGGGTATTTATGTGACACACATGTTAATTTGCAAATGCTTTTGGTGGCCTCAATTTCTACAAGATGTAGCCTGGTTTGTGTGGATGTGCCATATCTGTCAACTGTGGCAGATTAGGAACATCTTACTGTCAGGCTGCTATTATTTTCCCTATTTTTCTCTTCATTTTCCTCTATTTTCTTATGTCTCTATTGTCATAGATCTTACAATCGCTCCTGATCTATCAAAGCGATTCCCATGGTCATGTATTCCTCTTCTTTGTCTTTATTGGCCAATGACGCATATGTCATCCAATCTCCAATCAGCCTGTTCTATCTTTAGTTATAATTCATTCTCTCACCCTTACTGCACATGCTCACCAATCCTTCTCACACCTGCTGCAGAGTATCACCAATCACTCCCACAGTTACTGTGGAGCCTCAGTCAGCACTTATGCATCCCCTCTATTATTAGGTATGACATCATTACTATAGTTTCTCATTCTCCAGCCCTATACTGTACAGCACAGTCTGTGCACTCTTCAGGATAGTATATATAGCATAGTCCACTTAGCGTTATATCCCCAGTTCTGATCATCTGGGATATCTGCTAGGTGCAGTACCTTCTAGTCTCTTCTCTGTCTTATTTAGCTGATTATATATCTGGGATATCCACTAGTTGAAGCACAATTGTCCTTTTGTTTGTTTTAGCTTTTTCCTCAGTTGTTCAGCTTCAATGCAGCATCGGCCTCACACTTACTGCCTCTGACAGTTGCAATGCCAGTGCCCTTATTTGCCAAAATGTACATGGATTCCATGCACATGCTTCTGTCTGGTGGATATAAGTATATTGCACAAGGACATTGCTCACTCACACATTATCCTAAGTTTCACATGCTATGTTCCAAGACAGGAAAGTCCCTCAGCAACTGGATATTCAAAGATGTCCTTTGTTGCTGGGGAGCACTTACAGATATTGTGTCCAACAATGGCACACCATATGTCAAAGTGCTCAACTATTTGGTGCAGAGGTATCACATTCAACATACTTGCATTTCCGGTTACAATTCTTGTGCTAATGGCATCATTGGGTGTCCACATTTTGATGTGTGCCAGGTGTTGTTCAAGGCTGCAGATGGCAACCAGTTAAAATGGTCCCAGGTTGCATACTCCATGTTTTGGGCTGACTGCATTACAATTTGTAGGTGCATGGGGTGTTCCCCTTATTTTGCAGTTACTGGCACACACCCTATCCTACCCCTCAACATCACAGAAGCTACATATCTCATTCCACCACCAGATTCCATTTAATCCACCACTGATCTCATTTCTCACAGGGTGATCACACTCCAGAAGCATCAAGAGCATCTAACTGAACTACACTCCACAGTATTTGACACATGACAGGAAGCTGTGGCCAGATTCAAATGTGAATTTGACATGACTATCTGTGACTTTGACTTCCAGCATGGCACTCTCATCCTCATCCACCATATGGCCATTGAAAAAGTGTTAAACTGCAAAATGCACCCTCACTACCTTGGACCCCTTATTGTGCTCTCATGCAACAGGGGCAGCACATATATCCTCTGTGAACTCAATGGTTCAGTTCTCAACAGGCCAATCACAGCATTTCACATCATCCCCTATTTTGCAAGACAAGTGATCTCTCTACCTCTGCTTGACAAACCTATTGACATCACAACCAACCACCTCTGTCAACTTGAGTCTTCTACACTCAACAATGTTGAAGAGAGTGACACAGAGTGCAACTAAAAACTGCGACCCCTTCTTATTTTTATATTTTATTACTTTCTTTGTCCTTTTACTACTGCTTATTGGACTCATCATTTCTCTATCATGTTCACCATTGGACTCTTTTCTATTGCAGGTTGCCAGCAGTTTATAGATGTACAAAAATAATTCAATGAAATGCATGTGCAATGACCTTTATTCCCACTCTTTTCCCTTCCCTTTTGACCCTGCCACCTTCCAATGCAGTTCACTGCACTCCAGGCTCTGCCACTCTTGCTCCATGAGTTGCATGCATATGATTTGGATTTCAGCCTCCAGCAAGTGCATTGACCAGTCAATGGAGAGCTGCTGCAGCCCCAGCTTGGTGTACCACATCTTGTACTATTGCAGGACCCCCCAGTTGGTGGCATCTGTCATGTCACTGTTTTGGTAGTTGAGGTGTGGCAGGACCATTGGGAAGTTGAGGCCCATGTATTCACCTACCTCTGGTAGGGGCCCCTCAGAACCTGACAGCTTGCACATGATGGTGTGACTGGGCCCAGCTGCCTCACTGCTGTCTCACATGAAGAGCAGGGTCAGAGATCGCAGTTCTGTGACCAGCTGATTAGTGTCCATGTCACACCATGCCAGTAAAGGGACTCACCTATTACTGCCACCCAGTTTGGCCAAATGGTGTGTTCACAGCATTGCTGCTGATGTGTACACCTGACACACCATCCTGACCACTCATGCCACAAGCACTGGCTGCCCACATGCAGGCACTGGGAGCATGACATTGTTGCCTGTGAGATGTTCACCATGCAGACAAGGGGTTATGGAGAGGGTACTTACCTGCCATGTTGGCCCCTCATCTGTCCGCTTCCACCCTTGTCACTTGGCTGTGCTGGCAACCATCTTCACATTCATCATTCTGGCATGTGCACATTTTCATTGGTGCAGCATGGTATCTTCACCCACATCTTCCATGCCATGCTTCAATGCTGTTGACAATGTCAAGCTGGTCAGTTCCACTGTCCCTTCTCTGGCCTCATCCTCATTCTCATCCTTGTCCTTGTCATCACCATCCTCATCATCAACTGGCTCTGGAGATGTGGGTTGTTTGTCCTTGGCCATGCAATGGGCTGCTGCATGTACCTTGATGCCCAACTCTTGCATCCACACCCACCCATGCATTGGTGGGGGCAGTATGACCTCAGCCTTCTGCCCATGCATTCTGACTCCTGCCTGAGGATTTGACCTGTGGTGAGGTCCAGCATTCCTCAGTTGCACATACCATGCACACCTCATGTTCCACTTCCTCTTGTGACACCCACTCCACCTCTTCATGCACTGTGCATTCTGCCTGCATGCAATCCTCAACCTCACATTGTTTGGCCTCCTTGTGTTCTGCCTGCTCACATGCCTCAAACACCTGTGCCTCCTGCTCTGCACATTCTTGCACCTCACAGTCCACCAGTTCTTGCACCTCCCACTCTGCCTGTTCTCATGTCTCATGCTCCTCACATTCCCATTTGGCAGCTTCCTCCAGCTCCAGTTTGCACTTGATTGCATTATTGGCCACTTGGGTGTACTCCTCAACCTGTGCTGGCAGGAGGAACTTGCATGCCCACTTCAACCAGCTCAGCTGTGCCACAGCTTCCATGACATCATGGACACCTTCCATGAAGAATGCCACATTGGCTGCTGCACTGTTGTGCTGCCAGTGCATGTCCTGTGCACTCCCAGTTAGTGCCACCACCCAACCAGTGCTTTCCATCATGTACCAAAAGTGTCATGGTGCCCACTGTCCACATGTGGTATGCCTCCTCATCAAGCCCATCACCCTGTGGATGCTTGTTGAGCATGGTGTGCATGCATGCACAGATGTGCATGAGCACATGGTTGGTGGAGGTAGTGGTGGAGGATGAAGCACATGACATGTTGGCTGATGGGTGGCAGATGAAGAAGATGGTGTTGATGAAGCTTATTGATGGTGGTCAATTTTATTGTGCTCCTCAGTTTAGGGCAGGAGTACCTGTGCCTTCACACTTGCTGCATGTCTTTTCACCCTCCCTCCATGTTTACTATTTTTTTTTCTTTCTTCTCTTGCTGAAAAATGAAACTTTCAAAAAAAAAAACAGACTCCATTCTCCTCATCCTTCATGCCCTTTTCCTCTCTCCCACCATATTCCCACTCTATTTCATGTTATTCCCCCTATGATCAGTGCTCCCTTCTCATTTCTTTTCCATCTGTCTGTCTCTCCCTCTCATCTCTCAAAGTCTCTCCACTCATAAAAATAAAAATAAATAAAATAATTTTGTCTCTTCTCCATTTCCTTCTCTGTACCCCTTCACTCTAATTTTACTGCCCATTCCTATTGCTGTGCTCCAGTTTACCCTCCCATTCACCCATTCCCAACTCACATCTACACTCACCATCCATTGTGTCCCTGCACCCCATCCTTGCCCAGTCATGCTCTGCCCCTTTTCCTGTGTTGGCTCCCCTGCATTCCGTGATGGTTGTCCTATACCCACCCCATCCATGTTGTGCCTTGCTGCACCTTGGAGAGTGTCTCTATACCCACCCATCCACCCCCTGCCACTCTACCTCATCTGCTTGTTCATTCACTCTGCCTGCACCATCACCCCCACAAGTCATCCCTTCTGGCTGTGTCTTGCATCTGACTGCATTGACTGTGGACAGTCAAGATTTCAGTTGGGAGGAGATGATGAGCACCACACACATGTAACATCAGAAAATGGCCATCAGTGACAACAGGTGAACACAGCAACATTACCACACCACATGTGACAATCATCCACTGTTGCATCAACCACCCAATTGCTTAGATGTCAGAATACAATACTGGGTTCAGCTGACAAGGAGCAGGACTGATAGGATGAATAGGCCAAGGTGCAGTCCAGGCCCACCAAAGTAACCATGGAGGCATGAGTCATGAAGTCAGCATTTGGTGCAATTGGTACTTTTCCTCTTTCACTCATCTGCTATAGTATGATACTTTATTTGCTTGCATCCAGACTCCACTTCATTTCAAATATCCCTATTATCAACCCTGCACTGTAAATTTTCTGTTTTGTTTTGTTGTGCTCTAGCCCTGGAGTTAGACTTGTATTTAGATAGTGCATGTTCCTTGTAGGTGTCAGGATGTACTTATTTTTCTTATCATCTTACAATTTCTTTCAATCTTATTGCTCAAGATCTACAAAAGATATCTTATCTCATCTTATCAGATCATCTGTAGATCTTATCATGATTACCTATGACTCACTTTCATTCATCATCAGACTAATTACTGTACACATATGACTCATATTCTCACAGTCACTTATTGATGCTGTGCAATGCTGTGCACAGCTTACTGATAGTTCTCAGAGATGCTGTGCATCTTACTTACATATGCCTGCCCTATAGCAACAGCACATGGTCTTTGCACTGATCCTTTTAGTATATATAGGGCACTTCCATAGCATGTATTTCTTTAGCTTTATACATCTGGGATATCTGCCTAATAAGCATGACTTCATCCTGAGTGTATTGTTTCATCCCTTTGACAACCCCCTCCTCTTACTTTTGTGACCTTGCTATCTAGTGTGAGCCTCACAATTGTATAAAGCTCTTCACAGTGACCTCACCTCCCTCTCCTATTCCAATATCTTTTGTTTTGAACCATCACTCCCCTCCCTCCTTGCTCAAAGAGAGCATTGTACTGTTATAGTTCTTTGTAGTTCAGCTGCAGCACTGGGCTTTATATTGCCTCAGCGAGCAGTGCTAGGGTGTCTACCACTTAGTGGGGCATCAAAGATCTCTCTGACAACCATTTGGACCAGAGATACTATAATTTTTACTATATCAGAGAATTCTTTCATAGTACTGGTAACATGTATATACTAGTATCTACTTACGCTACTTCCATCTTCCACTCTGTGTTTAAATGGCTTATACCCTTGAAAAAGGTACAAAGAGTTTTCACTTTGCACACTTTTATTTTCCACCATTCTGAGAATACTCCATTCAGAAAAGAGGACTAAGTCAGGCAAATCATATGCCAGACTTACCTCTTCACTACCTGCACCCACCCATCCTCACACTTCTCAAGCCCTTATCCATTATTACAGAAACACATTCAAATACCACCACCAACAAGCCATCTGGTTCTTCAAACTTCACAACCAATATTATGACAATCACCCTGAAGAATTCCCTTGGCACTTCTTTCCTTACTACTGGGAAAGAACCAGCACATATTATAATTCACTCCCCCAGACATTCACCTTCTGAGGCAAGCAATGAGTCAAGGACCCAGCAATTGGGAAGCCAGAGAGCTGGCACCAATGGTCAAAGATTCATCAGAAGACAGAACAAGGGAAAGAAGAGAAGCAGCAGCAGATACAACAAGAATGCAGATAACAGATCTAGAGGAGATGATGGAGATGATGAGGATGGAGATGGACAATCAACACAAAGAACAGGTGATCCAGAGCTTGGAAATGGGAAATGCATTGGTGGAGATTACCAAATCATTGGCCAGTATCACAGCAATGATGAGCACCCACCAAATCCCAATCCCTACACAAGCTGGTATGTCTGGCCTTGCCACAGGCCCAGGGGCCCACATATATGCCCAACACCAAGTCAAAGTTTCTTCACCTACTCCCTATTCAGGGAAGTGAGAAAAATTGGACTCTTTTATTCAGGAACTATTCCTTGTGTTTGCAGTGAACAAGACATAGACTGATAGTGATCAGATCACATATGCCCTATCTTTCATGATAGGAGGATCAGCAGAGCAGTGAGGAACTTACAAGTTGCTAAGCAGCAACTACATGAGGCTAACCTCCTCAATCCCCTTTACCCTATGCCTTTCCAAGATTGGCTCAATTTTGAAGCCAAGATCCAGGAACAATTTGGTGATCCAGATGAGGCACATATGGCACAACAGGCTCTACATAAATTGTGGCAATTGGGGAAAACAGCAGAAGATTATACAATGGAATTCTTACTGCTAGCAACAAAGACACAATATGATGAATATGCACTTATAGATTGCTACAGAAGAGGACTCAATATCAATCTTCTACAGTGCATATATAACATCAACCCTCCCCCAACAACATATGCAAGGTGGCAACAAGTAGTGCAAAGTACTGATAGACATATGCATGAGTTCAAGCAACCCACCCAAGCATGAGACAATCCATGCTGGATGCCTTGAAACTATCAAACCAATCAGTACACACCACCTCAGAATCCACCACCACAAAGAGCCAGCAATGTGCCAGTCCCCATGGATGTAGACTGGGCCCAAAGGAGAAGGGAGATCATATCTTTCAATTGCAGGGAGAAGGGCCACATCTCCAGGGACTGCCCACAAAGATGCACTGGGAAAATTAGGGAAATTCATGAGCAGATCAGAGGCATGACAACAGAAGAATTTTCCCAGATGTTGAATGACAAGGCAATTAAGAAAATCATGAAGGAAGCAGGTTTTGGAAAGGACAAGCAGTAGATGTCACTACTTCATCCTCAAATCAATTCTCTGTAGTTACACCTGATGATGGTGCTGTTGATCACATGAATGTATGTGATCCCATCAAACAACATTGCATCAGAAGTAAAGACAGAGAAGAAAGAGACATCAGAGAGTATGCCCTCTCTAAAAGAAGAAAGGCATGTAGTCATGGGAGTAAGAGCAGAACTACCCATGATTCAACTTGAAATCAAGAAACCAGAAGACAGACAAGTGATTTCTATTCAAGCATTACTAGATTCCAGAGCGACAACATGTTACATAGATGATGAATTTGTGAAAACAAATCATCTTAATACCAAGAAACTTCTGATTTCTATACCAGTTTATAATGTTGATGGAACCAAGAATGAGAATGGTTCTATCAAAGAAACAGTGGATTTAATAGTAAAAATCCAAAACCACACAGAAAGAACCACCTTCTGTGTTACCAGTTTAGGAAAAGTTAATCTAATCCTAGGAGAAACTTGGCTAAAAATCCACAATCCAGAAATAAATTGGGAAACCAGTGTGGTAAAATTCACAAGATGTCCAAGATGCTGCCACATACAAGTAGTTGCAGATAGGAAGATTAGGAAGAAGATGACAGAACAAACAAAGGCTGAAGTACCACCAATGATAGAGGTTGATGATGAAGATGATGATGAAGTTTGTAAAGGAGATAAAATTCTGTGCATCATAATAGGAGATGAAGAGAAAGAAGCAGCAGTTCATAATATCTCTCAGGATTTAGCAATAGAAGTCAAAAAGAAAAAAATCAAGAAATCCTTTGAAGATATTGTCCCAAAAGTGTATCATGCATTCAAATCAGTATTTGCCAAAGAATCATTTGATGAATTACCACCAAAATGCATTTGGGACCATGCAATTGAACTAAAAGAAGGGGCAAAGATGCACATGGGAAAAATCTACAATTTGTCCTTTATGGAGCAACAGGAGTTGGAAAAGTTTATTGATGACTCAAATCTGGACATATCTGACCCTCTAAATCACCAATGGCATCACCATTTCTCTTCATCAAAAAGAAGGAGAATTATGTCCAATTCAAGATTATTGTCAGCTCAATGAGATTACAATCAAAAATTCATACCCACTACCACTTATCTCTGAATTGATTGATAAACTCAAAGGGGCCAAATACTTCACCAATGATTATATGAGGATCCAGAGTGATGAGTATAGGATATCTCAGTGATGTTTAGAATGACTTAGAGATCTTAGACTTAGTTCTTAGAGTGAAGCAAGATTGTAGCAAGCTTAGGTCAAGTGCAGTATAGGAGAATCCCTAGATTGCAAAGTTGACAAGACTGGGGTTTTAAGACCACCAGTCTTTCAACTACTTATACAAAATCAGAGTCTTAAATATAGTAAGGTTTTATTGATCAACAATAAGTGCACAGTAGTGTACAGAAGGAAGATGGCTTCTGTGCAAGTTCAAGGTATAAAGGTGGTAGATTGAGAGACATGTAAGACCAGAGCAGCTGGCTCTTAGCCTAAAACACGTAATGAGGAGACAAAAGGTGAGATGATATTAGAACTGTGTGAAATGGTATAGTGGTGGACTTGTAGTGTAGAATCTGTGTGACTCTTGGTAGCTCATGGTAGCTGGTAGTAACTGGGAGGTAGCTTGTGCTCATAATGGGCCAGAAAGTAGCTGGAGAGGAGGGGTGCACCCCTGACTCCTTAAATACAGTAGTCTCATATGTATGTTGCTCTGTCTCCTTGGCAGCATTTGCATAGCATAGTTTAGTGTGTTATAGACATATCATACTATGCACTGCCAGGTCATTCTGGCACATGGCTGTAAAGTAAGTAAGTAACCTAGATCATGCATCCAAAATTGTCAGTAGCCTGCTTGCAGGTGTTATGAGGCACTTGCTTTGGCACCTCATAATGCATTTCTTTTTTTTCTTTTTCTTCTTTATTCTTACTTACAAGTAAAGTGTAGTATTATTTACTACAAGTGTGAGCTTAGCTCCACTTTACTTAGTAAGGACTCTCTTTTATTTCTCTTTTATAGTACTTAAGTATTTACATACTTAAGTGTGAGCTTAGCTCCAAGTACTATATTAGACTTATCTTTTCTCCTCTATTTATTAATTAATTATAACATTTACTTGCTAAGGACTATTACTATACAATTAGCAAGGACTCTCTTTTCTTGCTCTTATTTACCTTTGTTTACACCATGTTCATATTGTGCTTGTGGCTGAGCCACTTATATCACATGGACACAATTTACTGTGCTTTACTGCACATTATTGTTTACTTACTGTGCATTACTGCGCAACTTTACTATACTTAGATCTCCTGTTTTGTATAAATAGTTGACAAACTGGTGGTCTTAAACCCCAGTCTTGTTGACTTCACGATCTAGGGATTCTCCTTTACTGTGCTTGACCTAAGCTCTCTACTATGCTTGCTTCACTCCTAAGAACTAAGTCTAAGATCTCTAAGCCATTTCAAACCTCACTAAAAGATATCCTATACTCATCACTCTGGATCCTCGTATAGTCATCGGTGGAATCATCCTTGTCACTATCTCATTAATCCCACTCTTCATCATCATTCGGAACTTCTATTACGTTCATCAAGTGCAAACCCAAACTCTTGTTACCAGGAGTAATATTATAGATCTTCCCTAAGACCATCCAATAGGCTGCTCTTAGCAGCAGGTCTTACAGTAGTGCACAGTAATGCATGGTATTGTGCAGTAAGTTGTGTCCATCTATATTATTAGGGGTGCTCAGTTTGTAAGCAGTCCCATATTAGGGAAAAACTGAGTGTAACGAGGCCAACACATGGTTTTTTTGAGTTTGAAGTGCTGCTGCTAAGACTGTCCTCCCCTGGTGTGGTGCACCATGCATGGCAGCATGGCACATGTGTGGCAACACAGCATGTGCATGGCAGTTGTGCCAGTGCACCTGAGCCCCTATACTGCATGTGTTGGCTGCCCACCACCACCATGTGCTGCATAGGCTGGCTGGCTATTTTTATTATTATAACAAAAAGCAGGAGCTGACTTATTTACTCTCCCCACAGACTATACTGAAACAGCATGCAGTCCCCTCTACCTGCCTGTGTGGCTGCCATCTGAACAGCATGCCACATGTGGCCCAGTACACACCCCCACCGTGGCATGCCTGACAGGCACTGTGCAGCCGAGGTACTGGCCAGCAACTGCACAGTGCACAAGGCTGTATGGGCCTGCAGTGCCCCTGGCTGCACATGTTGTGGCAGTGGCAGTGGCATTGTGGGGCAGCTCAAACCATGGTGCATAGAGCACATTGAATCTGGTGTGCACATTTAGTGCAGTGGCAGGCCAGTACCTCCTCTGCTCCACACATGTCTGCTGACCCTCCCTTTTCTCTTTGCATGCTGGATGTGCATGGGCAATGTAGGTAACTCCATGTACACCATGATGGTGGACATGCTCAGCATGCCACTCAAGGTGCTGCCCTCAGGGAAGACATTTGGGTGCATCCTCTTTTCTTGCACCCCTTTCTGCTTACTGACACCTATGTCGCTGCTGTGTCAACAGGGTGTGCCCCCTACCCACCTGTACTGGAGTTGAGTGGGCACGATATCGCAAAGCAGGCCATGGTGATGAGCATCATGTGCATGTAATGCCAGAAAACAACCATTAGTGATACCAGTGAACACAGCGACATTAATGTGCCACACGTGACAATCATCTGCAGTTGCAGTGATCGCTCATTCATGCAGATGTTGGAAAACAATACTGGGTCAGCTGACAAGGGATAGGACAAATAGGCTGAGGTATGGTCTAGACCCACCAAAGTAACCATGGAGGCATGAGTTATGAAGTCAGCATTTGACTCCACTTCATTTCAAATATCCCTATGA
>QLPN01003024.1:17473-30303 GCA_003314395.1 Albatrellus ellisii
ACCCTGCACTGTAAATTTTCTGTTGTGTTTTGTTGTGCTCCAGTCTTGGAGCTAGGCTTGTATTTAGATAGCGCATCATCTGTCAAAAAAAAGACCAGATTTCCCCCACCCACAATTTCACTTCCCCTCTCCATCCGAATTTCAAGTGAAAAAGCACACCCAAACCTTCCCTCCACATTTCCACATTTGCAAGGAAATAGCACGTTCTTCATAGGTTGCATCTATTTTGCGTTGCCTTCATCTTTGCATTGCATCCAGTTGTGTTCTCCATTGTGTTGTGTCCATTGCATTCTCCATTGCATTGTGTCAATTCTCCATTTTGTTGCATTCCCCTTATCTTGCCATATCACCTGTCAGTTATGGGAATTGTGTTCCCTTCTGTTGCCCTAATTGTGTCACACTATCGCCCTTAACTACTAAAACTCCCTTTTCCTTGGTGTCTAGAGAATCTTACAACTCACACCCTCCAGCATTGTTGTGGTTGTGGTTGATTTCTCCCTTCAGCCCAGCACAGCACATATCAGTGGGAACAGCCAATTCAGTGCATGCATTGCTTGACTTCAGTCTATGTACCCTGACATGCCCAACCCATGCTTGCCTGTCCCCCAAGCAGTGCTCATGCAGGCAATGCGGCACTTTGGATGTGATGCAGTCATATTCAAGGATGGCATGGCGCTCACACACATCAGCACAGTCATGCTAGCCATGGGGTACGAGTACTGTGTGCTGTTCCTCATGGCCACTGGCCACCTTGATGTTGTGCCACTCCAGCATGGTGACTCAGCAGAGTATGAGCACCATGATGGCACTCAAGGGAGATCCTGGAAATCAGGGTGACTGTGAGGGCTCTATGTTCACAGAGGAGGAGAGCATCCTGGCCCCCTTCCACACACTCTTGGAGGACTACCAGAGAACTGGGTATGGCTGTGGACACATGTGAGCATTTAGAGCTCTCCTGTGCCTGCCAGCTTCACAAATATCTCCTTAGGGTTCCTGCTGCAGACAGCGTGTGGCCACATTGCTGCTGTGTCAACAGCACATGGCCCCCTGCTTGCCTGCCCACATGTGCACTGTGGCTCTGCACCACCACTGTATGTATTTCTTTCATTTTTGCTGCTGAGCACATGCTCTGTGCCCACCCTATCTGTGCCCATGCCCACCTGCACCACCACTGCATGAACAGTGTGCAGCCACTACAATGCCACCCAGACCATTGGTGTACTAACAGTGGGTGGCCTTTTGCAATAACAAGGGTTATATAAACAGGTGTTCTTCTGCACAAGAAACACCAAAAAGTGTCCTAAGATCAAGGACAAAAGCACTGATACAAGTCAGTAAGTAAGTAAAAGTATTGTAAAGTAAGATCTCACCTCAGTCTTGAAAACAACATGAGGACTGAGAAAAAAAAAGGTGGGGTATCATAAACAGGCTAGATAAACTACCTGTGGCTGGGAACTATACAGTAGCAGAGTGATCAAAAAAATATGTAGATATCATATGTTTTTCTGCTGAGAGGAGATGAAAGTTTGCATGCACATTGGCTTCTGCCAAGTTGCCTAAAAAGGAAGTAGTAAGTTGTGCATGTGCCAGTTTGCAATTCCAACATGGCCACCACCTGGCCACCCACACCACCACTGTACCAGGATGCTGTGCCCACATGCACACCTGTGCCACCACCATTCCAGCATCTATGTGCCATGGTTCAAGCTGCCCCACAATGCCACTGCCACAACATGCATGGCCAGGGGTGGCACAGGCCCACAGCCACCTCCTTGCCCATGCCATCACCATACCAGCATGGTGTGGCAACTTACACACCCACCCTGCCCACATCCACTCAAGATGATGTGGGCAATTGGTGTGTCTCTCCTTCCCTGCCCATGTGTTCACTGCTGTTGACCCTGCACCTGCATGCACGCCCATGCCACTGCCGTACTGGCATGGTGCAGCAGCTTGCTGGCTCACTGCCTGCATCCACTCAAGATGACGTGGGCAATTGGTATGTGATTCTTTATTGCTGAATTTTTTCCCTCCTGTGCTCACCCATGCACCCACATCACCACTGTCAACAGCAGCCCCCTACCTGCACTGCTGCTGTACAAATGGTGTGACCACCTTGCCCATGCCACCACTGCACAGTGTGCTGCACATTCCTCCTGCATGTGCTGGCAGACGAACATTGTGCCCTCTTTTTCCTTTCATTCATTCATCCTCAACTCATTATATTCAACTTTGTGCTCATTGTTCATCTACTTTTGTTTGGATCTAGCATGGCTTCCCTTTATTCTCTGTTGCAATATATATACAACTGTAATAATATCTTATTGGTTGATGTTACAAAACAACAGGTATTTATCCCATCCTGGCATTTTGCAAACCTCTTGGTGAGTTCTGTTGATACCATATTTTTAAACAATAACATGATAGGCAGAATTTTTTCTATACTCAATGTGTAAGTTCTACTATGGACACCATGCACATGTGGTCCCATGCATGTGGTGTCCTACCACCCACATGAGGTGTCCTACCCCACCTGTGTGCAGGGTCTCCACCCACATCCGGGGTCTCCACCTGTGTGTGGCCCTTTGCTGCCCATACCACCACAGTACAAACAGTGCTGCCGCTGCTGCACCATGTGCCACATTTTTCATTTCTTTCATTCATCCACAACTCATATAGGAACCCTCAACTTCCCTATGACAGAACTATCAATTATATTCAACTTTCTCTGCTTATCTATCATTGTTTCCTTTTATTCTGTGTTGCTACATATATCTTCAATTGTGATCATGTCTTATTTGTTGATATTTCAATCCAACAGGTGTTTACTCCATCTTCACATTTTGCAAATCTCTTGGTAAGTTCTGTTCATACCATCTTTTTAAACAATAACATGGATGAGTAGTGATCATTGTCACTACAATCCACCTGCAATGATATGATTCAATTGGTTTTCCAGTCTACAATAGTGACCATACAGTCAATATTTCTATTTTGCTTTGTGTTTTTGCAGTTTTAAGAGGTGTTTTTTCTGTCCTTCTATCTATTTGTAACCTACAATACTACTGTATCCCATCATTGCTATGGGTATGGGTTTTCATGGCTGATAGCCAGTGATGATCAATAGGGATGGGGACAAGATGGGGACATTCACAAGGTCTGTTGCAACTTATGCATAAATATTTGATTCTGTCTTATTTAGTCAATTATGCAATACAACAGGTCTATACTTTACAGCTGGAGAGATAATTGGAATTGGTCTGTGAGTTGGGGTTGGTCTGTAGATAGATAGAGTACTATTTCCTTATATTTTCTGTTGCAACAACTGATGTATACTTTCACAGATTGTTCCATGTTGCAATGCAATGGGTTTTTACACTGGGGATGGGGACAGGGACATTCGTGAGGAATGTTGCAACTCATTTAACTATGTCTGCTTTAGTTAATGTTGCAAAGGTCTTTACTTTATAGCTGGAGAGCCAATTACAATTAATCTGTGGGTTGGCATTGGTCTATAAATTGGACTTGGTCTGTAGATAGATAGAGTACAATAGCTGGAGAGGCAATTGGAATTGGTCTGTAGGTTGGGATTGGTTTGTAGATAGATAGAGGATTATTTCCTTTTATTTTCTGTTGCAACAAGGTATGTATACTTTCACAGATGATGTTTTATAACTCAATGTTGCAATGCAACAGGTTTTTACACTAGTTGTATAAGTAATGTGACTTAGCCACAAGTGCAAAATGAACAAGAAGTAAACAAAGATAAACAAAGGTGAGAAAGAGGAGTCCTTGCTAATTGTATAGCAATAGTACTTGGACTTAAGCTCACACTTAAGTATGTAGATACTTAAGTACTATAACAAGAAGGGAAATGAGTCCTTACTATAAGTAGGAGCTAAGCTCACTGCTGTAGTTAATACTATGCTTATAGTAAGTAAAATACAAGAAAAGAAAAAAGAAAAAGAGAAGAAGAAAACCATTATGAGGTGCCAAAGCAAGTGCCTCATAACACCAATAGTCCAGCGAGATTCCAAACTATGATGAATCATCTCTTCAGAGAACTCATTGCTAGAGGCAAAGTCGTGGTCTATATGGATGATATCCTCATCTTTACAGCAACATTAGAGGAACATCATATCATTGAAGAAATCCTTCAAATATTATGTGATAACAATCTCTATCTGAAACCAGAAAAATGTGAATTCAAAAAGACAGATAGATTACTTAGGTCTCAAAATTTCCTTCAACAAAATCATGATGGATCCCATCAAAGTACAAGGAATTGCAGATTGGCCCATACCAACCTCCATCACAGAAGTTTGCTTGTTTCTAGGTTTCACAAACTTTTATCATCATTTTATTCAAGAATTTTCAGAATTAGCAAAACCCCTCAACTCCCTTCTTCAAAAAGACATCAAATGGCATTGGGATCAGGAACAAAAAGACTCATTCAATAATCTGAAAACAGTGTTGTGTTCACAACCAGTTCCTGTCTTTCCTGAACCCCATAGGCCATATTTGGTTGAAGCAGATAGCTTGGGTTATGCTACTGGAGCAATGTTATCACAGATGAGAGATGATGGGAAGTGGCACCCAGTAGTGTACATCAGCAAATGTCTCTCTCCAGCAGAGAGAAATTACAACATATATGACAAGGAGATGCTTGCTGTTATACATGCACTGGAGCAATGGAGACACTATCTGGAAGGAACAGATAGTACAGTTGATATCCTCACTGACCACAAAAACCTAGAGTACTTTATGAGAGCCAAGAAACTAAACCATCACCAGGCTTGATGGTCCCTGTTTCTTTCTAGGTTCAACCTTCACCTTTCCCACAGACCAGGAAAGAGTTCAGCCAAACCCAATCTATTATTGAGATGATCAGACCATAAAGAGGGGGTGTAACATGACAATGAGAATGTCATACTGCTAAAACCAGAATCCTTCAAAGCATCTAATCTTGTTGACAGTGCTTGTGCATCCAAGATTACAGACAAACATATCATAGCAGTCATGGCAAACAAAATTCCACTCCTCAACAAGATTGCCAACAAACAAGTAAAGGACAGAGATGTCAAGATGTGGAGAGAGTTATCAGGAGACAAAGCCAAAACAGCAACCATACCTGGATGGGGAGAAAACAAACAAGGACTATTGATGTACAAAGATAAAATCCTTGTCCCAGACAGTTGCAGGGCTGAAGTTTGTTGGAAATACCTACAGCAATTGTTCAGCTGTGCTCTACTTACACCACTATATGTCCTCTTTACATCTTCATTGACACATGTTCTAACTCCACATACATCACCACACCACATTTGTGTAGCACATATTACAACCCCACATACAACCCCACATTTATACTCCACTTTAACCTTAGCTCACTTACACTACATAAGGTGAAGCCCCCACTTACTACAATAATAACAAGATGTCTTATTAGAATGTCTATATATGTTACCCCACTCTGGAGTTTTATCTCCACCACATCTCTCCACGTCCTCCTCACTATGCTGGAATCAAACAGCCTGCTTCTCTTTCTTATTGTTGCTTGCCCATACCTGTGCTCACAAAGTTGTCAGGCAGTGTCATGACACTCCCATAGCAGGGCATCCAGGACAATGGAGGACATTGGAGATAGTGTCCAGAACATTTTGGTGGAAAGGAATGGCAGCATATGTTGGGAAATACATCAAAGGATGTGACATCTGTCAAAGAACTAAGATGTTCCCAAAAAGACCACAAGGAGAACTAACACCAAATGAAATACCATCAAATCCTTGGCAAATCATATCAACAGATTTGATTACTCAATTGCCAGACAGTCAAGGATATGATGTAATATTAGTGGTGGTAGATCACTTCTCCAAAATGATTCATACCATGGCAACAACTTCAGATATAACAGCAGAATGAGTCGCATGACTGTTCAGAGACAATATTTAGAAGCATCATGGACTACCTGAGAAAATCCTTTCAGATCGCAGTCCACAGTTTGCTTCCAAAATGATGAAAGAGTTGAATAAACTGTTGGGCATAAAAACAGCATTATCCACAGCATACCATCCACAAACTGATGGACAGACAGAATGAATTAACCAGGAGATAGAGCAATATCTCAGAATATTCATGAATAATTGTCAATCAGATTGGATGAATTGGTTGCCAATGGCAGAATTCTGTTACAATAACAGAGTTAATGCCTCAACAAAATATTCTCCTTTTGTCCTAAACCCTGGACAAAATCCACACATGGGATTTGAACCAGGCAAGACATCCACTATCAATTTGGTAGAAAATTTCATTGAAGGGTTGAAAAGAACAAGGGAAGATGCAGAATCAGTGTTGAGAAAAGCAGCTGATGATACAAAGAAGTATTATGATGCTCACAGAGGAGCAACACCAAAATATCAAATTGGAGATAAAGTTTGGTTAGACATGTCCAATATACAAACAGGAAGACCCACTCGGAAGCTGGATCACAAAAAACCTTACTTAATTATAAAAGTGCTTTCAAATAATGCATATGAACTTGCACTTCCCAAGTCTATGAAAATTCATCCTGTCTTTCACATCATCAAACTCCTCCCTTTTACTCCAAATGATATTCCAGAAAGAATCCTCCCCTGCCAATCATCAAGGATAATGTTGAACAATATGAAGTGGAAGCCATTATCAATAGCAGGAAATATAGCAGACATACACAATACCTTGTCAAATGGAAAAATTACCCAGAAGATGAAAATTCCTGGGAGCCAGCAGGTGTAATAACCAAAGATGTACCCAAGCTGGTTAAAGAATTCCATATCCTACACCCTACTGCTATCCACTCAGTTCAACATTGCCTTCTACCTATCAAACAACTCTCTGAATCAGCCACTTTACCCACTTGTGGTTCAGAATTGGCTGCCAGTCTCAATCTTTATAGCATAGAAGATGTCATTATTCCTGCACACAGTCAAAGTCTTGTTGATACTCAGATCTCCTTGGCTATACCTAATCATTGCTATGGACATATTGCTCCATGCAGTGGTTTGGCTGTCAAAAACTCCATTCATACAGGGGCAGGAGTTATCAACTCTGACTATTGTGGACCAGTTAAAATTCTTCTTGTCAATCTTGGCACTAAAGATTTTACTGTCAAAACAAAAGATCATATCACACAATTAGTTCTTGAACATATACACATATCACTTGCTGATATCAAAGAAGTCATTTCACTGGATAACACAGAAAGGGGAGAACATGGATTTGGTTCTACTGGTGTTTCATAAGATACTCATCAAGTTGCCTCATCCTTAGAAGGGGGGTATTTGTCAGGACATACTTATTTTTCTTATCATTTTACAATTTCTTTCAATCTTATCACTCAAGATCTACAAGAGATATCTTATCTCATCTTATCAGATCATCTGTAGATCTTATCATGATTACCTATGACTCACTTTCATTCATCATCAGACTAATTACTGTACACATATGACTCATATTCTCACAGTCACTTACTGATGCTGTGCAATGCTGTGCACAGCTTACTGATAGTTCTCACAGATGCTGCACATCTTACTTACATATGCCTGCCCTATAGCAACAGCACATGGTCTGTGCACTGATCCTTTTAGTATATGTAGGGCACTTCCATAGCATGTATTTCTTTAGCTTTATACATTTGGGATATCCACCTGATAAGCATGACTTCATCCTGAGTGTATTGTTTCATCCCTTCAACAATCCCCTCCTCTTACTTTTGTGACCTCACTGTCTAGCATGAGCCTCACAGTAGGTCATGTCTATTATTGCATTGCATTCCCCATTGCATTGTGTTGCATTCTAAATTGCATTGTGTCTAGTCTCCATTGCATTGCATTCTCTATTGCATTCTCCCTTGTGTCACATTGCATTCTCTTTATCATGTTATATCACCCATTTGTTGCCCAAGTCATGTGTCCTTTTGTTGACCCAGTCACATCACACTATTGTGCTTATTGCTCTTAACTACTAACTCTCTCTACCTTGGTGTCTAGAGAATCTTATGACTTGCACCCTCCAGCAATTGTTGTGGTTGTGGTTGTTATTCCCCTTCAGCCAGGCACAGCACATATCAACATCTGCTACATTGTCTGAGTGAGTAACTACCTCATTCCCACCTTACTCTTCTCTCACCTTCCCTGCAGTGCACTCTTACATTGTGTCACCTAGTGTGTTCACTCTCACTTACTCTTGCTGCAGATGTCTATGCTACTCTCCCCTTTGGGGATTCTCTACCTGCTTATTGTTATGAGGCACTTGCCTAGGCACCTCATAACATTTTTCCTTTTCTTTTTTTCTTTTTCTTTTTATCTTACTTACTAGTAAAGTGTAGTATTATTACTACAAGTGTGAGCTCAGCTCCACTTTACCTGCTAAGGACTATCACTATACAATTAGCAAGGACTTGTCTCATTTCAGCTTTGTTTATCTTTGCTTACCTCTTGTTCATTTCATGTGTGTGGCTGAGCCTCTTACTATATCCATGGATGTGTCTCAGGTCATGTGACATCATTGATTGCTGTGCAATCTTTGTTGATCCTTGAACCTTATGTTACTTGTACTATCTTTAGGACCCTGGTTTTGTATAAGTAGTTGAAAGACTGGCAGTCTTAAACCCCAGTCTTGTCAACTTTGCAATCTAGGGATTCTCCTATACTGTGCTTGACCTAAGCTTGTTACAAACTTGCTTCACTCTAAGAACTAAGTCTAAGATCTCTAAGTCACTCTAAACATCACTAAGACATCTTAAACTCATCACTCTGGATCCTCATTTAGTCATTAGCAGTATCATCCTCATCAGTATCTCATTGATCCCTCTCTTCATCATCATCAGGAACAGTTATTACACTTATCAAGCATGTATCCATTACCTTGTTACCAGGGGTATTGTTATAGCAGACCTACCCTAAGACTGTCCAATATACCACTCTTAGCATAGGCCAAGGCTTGGTTGAGGCCAACCAGAATAACCCTGGAGTCATGAGTCACAAAGTCAGCATTTGGTGTGATTGGCACTTTTCCTTTTTCACTCATCTATTATAATATGATACTTTATTCATTCATGTCCAGACTCCACCTCATTTCAAATATCCTTATGATTGACCCTATGTTGTAAATTTTCTGTTTTGTTATGTTGTGCTCTAGTCTTGGAGCTAGACTTGTATTTATATGGCTTGTCACCTGTCAGAATGAATAGATCCCCCCACTCATGATTTGTTTCCCCTCTGCCATCCAAGCCACAAAGCAAAAAGTGCTGTCTGCTCTTCCCTCCATGTGTCTTAATGTCAAGAAAGTGTGCATACCTTGTAGGTCACATTTATAGTTGCATTGTGTCTGCATTATTGTTGTGTTGCATTCTTGTCTATGTTTTACCTTGTTGCATTGCATTGTGTTGTGTCTGCATCCACATATTGTTGCATTACATTGTGTTTTATTTTGTCACCCAACTGTCACCCAGTCACATTGCATTATTGCATTGCCCTATAAACAACTAACTCTCTACCTTTTGGTGTTTAGAGGATCTTATGACTCACACCCCTCAGACTTGTTGTGGTTATGGTTGTTATTCCCCTTCACCCCACCACAGCACCTATCATTGTGCTTGTGGCTACTTACTTGTAGTTTACTATGGACATGTCTTTAGTATAAGTAGTTGAAAGCCTGGTGGTCTTAAACCTCATTCTTATCAACTTTGCAATCCAGGGATTCTCCTATACTGTGCTTGATCTACACTTGCCTTCCTCTCACTTTAACCCTAAAAACTAAGTCTAAGATCTCTAAGTCACCAAGCATTGCTAAGACATCAATCCTTGTTTAGTCATCAGTGGTATCATCCTCATCACTACATCATTGATCCCTATCTTCATTGTCACTAGGAATATTTACATTGCCTCCTACAACCATCTCATTGCCAGGAGCACTACATTAAACAATCCCTAAGACCATCCAATAGGCTGCTCTTAGCATACCATAGTTGGATCCTGCAATTGATGGTCATTTAGCTTGTGGAGATTGACAGCAGCAGTGACAACAATGACAAAGTGGACTTACCTGCCAAGTGGAAATCCAAACCCACTCATTGCAAAATGTTAGCTGCTAAATCAGTGGGAATACCTGTTATGAGGCACTTGCTTAGGCACCTCATAACATTTTTATTTTTATTTTTATTTTTATTTTTATTTTTATTTTTGTATCTTACTTACTAGTAAAGCATAGTACTTTAGTATTTACATACTAGAGTGTGAGCTTGGCTCCAAGTACTATAAGGTCTCTCTATCTTTTATCTTCTTTTATTTATTATAACATTTACTTGCTAAGGACTATTGCTATACAATTAGCAAGGACTCATCCCATTTTTTTGCCTTTATTTGTCTCTGCATATCTCTCATTTCACTTGCACTTATGGCTACTTACATGTAGTTTACTATGGATGTGACTTAGTTACATGATCTTGTTGATTGCTGTGCAATCATTGTTGATCTGTGAACTTTAACTACTCATACTATTCTTAGGACTCCAGTTTTGTATAAGTAGTTGAAAGCCTGGTGGTCTTAAACCCCAGTCTTGTCAACTTTGCAATCTAGAGATTCTCCTATACTGTGCTTGACCCAAGCTTACTACAATCTCACTTCACTCATTAAGAACTAAGTCTAAGATCTCTAAGTCACTCTAAGCATTGCTAAGACATCCTAAACTCATCACTCTGGATCCTCATTTAGTCATTGGTGGTATCATCCTCATCACTATCTCATTGGTCCCACTCTTCATTGTCATCAGGAACATTTACTACACTTACCAAGCACATACCAATTACCTTGTTACCAGGGGTATAGTTATCACAAAATTTCCTTAAGACTGTCCAATAGGCTGCTCTTAGCACATGTGTCTGAGCACTTACTGCTTTTTCTTGATGGCACAGGTATAAATGGCATGACAGCAAAGATGACAGACAGCCCACTTAGATGGGAGTGGGGCCAGAGGGTGGCAAGGGCAGCATTGTAGTGAAGGTGAGGTACACAGCAATGAAGAAGAAGATGGCTACCAGGTAGCCAACAAGCATGACAATAAATGTGGTCTCCATTGGGAGAACCACAAAAGAGGGGATAGAAAGAGCAGTTTGGTAAAGACTGGTGCAGACAGCACACAGAAGGCAGAAAAAGAGAGATGCCCATTTATATTTACAGACACTACTGATCTACTGATATACAATCTGCAGATGCACACAGATTGTGCTGACTAATAAGTATGGGCCATGGGTGTGGAGGGAGAGATAGTGATCAGATAACATAACATAATATAACATAACATAACATCTCTCACACTCTGTCATGTGTGAGTACACACACACCTTACTGTACGCCTCAGCCAGTCTGTGCACAGGTTTCTTAGGTATATTAGGGACTTCTCTGGGACACTACCTATCAGTCAACTTTTCTGTCCTCTCCCTCATGGATTGGGCCACACTCACTGTTTTACTATATTCTACAATCATGATGTTGCTTTTGGTCACTTTGGCTCTTCTTCCTTCCTTCTACCCACTGTTGCCATTCCATCCTCCCTGAGTGGAGAGACCCAGTCTAGGTATGATCACTGCACCAAACATCACACTATCATTTGGAAAGTGCCCACCCCCATCAATTGCATTGTCCCTAGTGACTCACCTAGTTATATCATAAGCTGGCTGCTTTCATACCCTCACATTTGATATGATGCCACTTTCATAGAAGCCTAAGGATATATTTGAATCACAGTTCATGATTATTGTAAACACAGGCATGGGCAGAAAACTCTCATGGCAAAGCAGATGGTAATGCAAGTGTATAGAGCCCCAACAGGGGAAAGCAGGTCAGACATGCCTGCAAGCAGTGTAGTAGCATTGGCAAGAGTGGCCACAAGCAATGTAAGTGAGAGATGTCAGACTGTGTAGGGAATGTCAAGGAGATATAAGTGAACCTGCAAGTGGTGTAGTAGTGTCAGCAAGAGTGGCCACAAGTGATGTAAGTGAGAGACACTGCAGGTGATATGAGGTAAGAATATGATGATGGATGTGGAAGATGTTAAAATGCAGGCAACAAGGCAAACAATAGATAGATCATAATGAGATCAAGATAGGCTTGTAGCCACACAAAGTGGAAGAGCCACTAAAGGACTATAGTCCTAAGGTAGGAGATCATCTATAAGATGAGAGAAGAGGTGTACCAGATGGTAGAGGGTATACAGAGGAAAGAGAGAGCTGCATTGAGCAGGTATGTCAGAACTGAGGTAAGAGAGAGGAGAAGATACTTACCTCAGCAATATGCAGAAGTGCTGAGGTGGTATCTACTTAAGAATGGGACTATGATTGGTAAGCAGTCCCATATTAGGGAAAAATGGGGTGTGAGGAGGTCAACACATGGTTGAGGTATCGGCGCTACAAAAAGTTGTCCCCTGGTGTGGTGCACTGCATGTGGCAGCACAGCATGCATGTGGCAATGTGGCATGTGCATGGCAGTGTGCCACAGTGTGCCAGCACATGCATCCTGGCTTTTTTACAACCACTCACACTGCTGCTCACTGCCCCCATGCTGCATGTACTGGCTGCTCACCACTGCCATTTACTGCACACATCTATGGGCTGCTCATTACACCTGAGCTTCCACCCCCACACTACATGCATTTGGCTGCTCATCACTGCCATGTGTTGTATGTGCTGGCTGCTTATCATACCTGACTATGCTGCATGTGCTGGCTACTCACCACCACCATGTGCTGCATAGCCTGGCTGCTTATTATATTATATTATATTATATTATATT
>QLPN01003026.1:0-59451 GCA_003314395.1 Albatrellus ellisii
CTCGAGGAGCGCCACCAGTTGGCGCAAGATGAATTGGCCCGGGCCCGCGAAGAGGCCTACTACTGGGCCCAATGTGTCAGGGTGTTCCCCACCGCCACCCCCCAACGCCCCTGGTTCTTTGACAGGGGCATGCCCAACGGCTTCGTCCCGGCATGGGACACCCTCCCCTTCCCAAACTACCAGGAGTAAGCAGAAGGCAGAGGGCAATGGGTCAGGGGGCCCCACCAAGCATCGCAGGCGACACATCACATGAAGAGGGGGTGATGTTACAAGGCACTTGCTTTGGCACCTCGTAACGGTTTCGTTTTTTTTATCTTTTTTATTTTTATCTTACTTACTATAGTAAAGTGTAGTATTATTACTACAAGTGTGAGCTTAGCTCCACTTTACTTAGTAAGGACTTATCTTCTTCTCTTCTCTTTTATAGTACTTAAGTATTTACATACTTAAGTGTGAGCATAGCTCCAAGTACTATACTAGACTTACCTTTTCCTTTTATCTTTCTTTTATTTATTATAACATTTACTTGCTAAGGACTATTACTATACAATTAGCAAGGACTTCCTTTTCTCGCTCTTATTTACTCGTATTGGTCCCATGTTCATTTCGCACTTGTGGCTGAGCCACTTATATCACATGGACGTGTACTTACTGCGCTTTACTGCGCAACAGTACTATAGTTAGACCACTAGTTTTGTATAAATAGTTGACAAACTGGTGGTCTTAAAACCCCAGTCTTGTCAACTTTGCAATCTAGGGATTCTCCTCACACTGCGCTTGAACTAAGCTCACTATCGCTTCGCTTCCCTCTCAGAACTAAGCCTAAGAACTCTAAAACTTGTTAGAGATATCTTACACTAAGTCAAACTGGATCCTCGTATCATTATTGGTGGAATCATCCTCATAACCATATCATTAATCCCATTCTTCATCGTCATCCGGAACCTCTATTACGTTCATCAAACCAATATCCAAACCTTGGTTACCAGGAGTAATATTTTAGACTTTCCCTAAGACCATCCATTAGGCTGCTCTTAGCAGTAAGTGGCTCAGTCACAAGCACAAAATGAACATGAGATAAACAAGTATAAATATGAGTGAGAAAAGAAAGTCCTTGCTAATTGTATAGTAATAGTCCTTAGCAAGTAAATGTTATAATAAAATAAAGAAAGATAAGGAGAAAAGGATAAGTCTAGTATAGTACTTGGAGCTAAGCTCACACTTAAGTATGTAAATACTTAAGTACCATAATAGAGAAAAGAAAAGAAAGTCCTTACTAAGTAAAGTGGAGCTAAGCTCACACTTGTAGTAATAATACTACACTTTACTAGTAAGGAAGATAAAAGAAAAGAAAAAAGAAAAAAAGGAAAAAACAACGCATTATGAGGTGCCAAAGCAAGTGCCTTGTAACAGGAATTACGACTTCAGACCCAACTAATCCAATGCCAACAACAAATCACCCGAACCCAAAGAGAGTTCAACAATCTATACCAAGAATGGCAAACACGTCATCCACTTCCTCTAAGGAACCCCAACTTAACAAACCATCCAAATTTTCTGGAACCGAATCCACCACCAAGGACTTTATCCGAAAGGTTAAACTCCACTTCTTTACAAAAACTTTCAAAGACGATACGGATAAAATCACCTTTGCATTGTCTTTCTGCAAAGAAGGAACAATCGCCAGAACATGGGCCAGACAAATCATCAATCAGCTCACTGCTTCCTCTTCAACACTCACATGGAAGCAATTTGAGGACCAATTCAAGAAGAAGTTCTACCCAACTAATGAAGGGGAATTATCACACAACAACTTGGATAGATTAGTACAGGGAAGAGGCATGGCTTCTGAATACGTCACTGTATTCAATTCTATTACCAACACCACAGGTTATAACGACATAACCAACATCGAGAAATTCAAGAATGGTCTTAGGAAAGACATCAAGGATACCATCATGACAACCAGGGATGTACTGCTGACTACCTTACAAGAATGGCAAAACCTTGCCATAAGGTTAGATCAGAACAAATCCAACAATGACTTCCAGAATAGTATTCAATCCAGACAAAACGGATGATTCCTATACCCCAATGATCTACTCAAAGGGGACATTGAATCCTGTTTACGGAAATTAAACCCTCACTCTATTCGTGCAATAGAAGACTTCCCTTCCATGGAAACATTCCAAAAAGAAGTATTCACACATGCCAGGTTTACTGGAAGTGGAAGGTTATCTGACAAAGAACGCAACAAAAGGAAACGAGAAGGAGCTTGTTTCAGATGTGGTATCAAAGGACATTTTGGCAGAGAATGCAAGGTCAAGCATGACCAGAATTATGGAATACCCAGGCCCACTTATGCAATAAGGGGAACCCAAGTACATGA
This sequence comes from Albatrellus ellisii, assembly GCA_003314395.1. NCBI lineage: Eukaryota > Fungi > Basidiomycota > Agaricomycetes > Russulales > Albatrellaceae > Albatrellus > Albatrellus ellisii. Next base: position 2,390 of record QLPN01003026.1, read on the forward strand.
TGAAGAAGAAGACCCCATGATAACCATTTCCCACACCCTCATGAAATTATCTGACAAAGACAAAGTGGAAATGCAAGATCTCTTCAGAACCACTCAGAATTTTTAAATACTCCTAGGTCAGTGATGGACAAAGGAGTAACTGATTACAAAGTGGACATTGTGAGCAGGAACTCGAATTTGGACAATGAACTGTACATATCATTCTTGAAATACAACAGTTCTCCATCCATTCACATTCCTGTCAAAATCTCCATAAGAAATCAGAAAGTTGCCACCCAAGCGTTAATAGACAGTGGAGCAACCAGAATCTTAATCCATCAAGATTTCATACAATTACATCATCTACCAACCCAGAAACTTGAACATCACATACCAGTAAAAAATATTGACAGAACGAAGAACATCGGTGGGGATATCACACATACCTGTCATATCACCCTGGAAATCAAGAAAGTAAACATAAAACCCCATATAGAAACAAATCAATTCTATATCACCGATCTAGGAAAAGAAGATATCATCTTAGGAACAGACTGGTTACGACAACCCAATATAGATTGGACCAAGGATATGGTATCATTCTCACGCTGTCCATCAGAATGTCGACAAAATCCTCTTAACACTCCATCATTTTCCAAAGAAGACCAAATCCACATAAAAAATCAATGGATAGTCAACGGATTAGATCTTTCTTGCACCACCCTATCCACACAAATAGCCATGAATAACCAATGTGACGGAAAAGGAATGGAACTAGTCCCAATTCATTATCATGATCTAGGGAAAGTTTTTAACAAAGAAGCTTCTACCCATCTACCCAAACAACGATCGTGGGACCACACCATAGATCTAAAACCTGGAGTAGAGCCATATGCTGGAAAAGTGTACCCCATCGATAACAAACAATGAGAAGACCTTCATACATTCATCTCCGAAAACAGCAAAAAAGGATATATTCACCCATCAAACTCTCCATGGGCGGCTCCATTTTTCTTCGTAGGAAAAAAGGATGGCAAATTACGTCCCTGTCAAGATTATCAGAGATTAAATGAAAGAACTGTCACTAACAAATACCCCCTGCCCCTTATTCCAGAACTCATCGATAAACTCAAAGGCGCTACGATATTTACTAAACTCGATCTCAGATGGGGCTACAACAACGTATGCATTAAAGATGGAGATGAACATAAAACCACATTCATAGCTGACAGGAAATTATGGGAACCTACTGTAATGTTCTTCAGTCTCCAAAACTCCCCAGCTACATTTCAATCAATGATGAACACCCTCTTTGATGACCTAATCACTGCTGGTCATGTCATCATTTACATGGACGATATCCTCATCTTTTCAAACGATCTATCGGAACATTGGAAATTAGTCTGCCAAGTTCTCCAACATCTTATCAATGAAGACCTATTTTTGAAACCAGAGAAATGCTTCTTCAAGAAGAAATCAATCAAATACCTCGGTATGATCATCTCCCATGATCAAGTTCACATGGACCCTGCAAAATTATCGGCAATTACCAACTGGCCTATTCCAAAAAAGGTTAAAGATGTCCAATCATTTTTAGGGTTTGGCAATTTCTATCAGCGTTTCATCAAAGATTTCGCCAAGATGACCAAACCTCTCACGGAATTAACACATAAAGATCAACCATGGGAATGGACAGATCTCCAACAAACAGCATTCAACCAGTTGAAAACGGCATTTACAACCACCCCAATACTGTTAATACCCGATTTTGATGCTCCCTTTAAACTCAAAACCGATGCCTCAGATTTCAATTATGGTGCCATATTATCCCAACAAGGTCCCAACTCCCACTGGCACCCAGTCACATACTTATCCAAACAAATGATGCCGCCAGAATGTAATTATGTCATTTACAACAAAGAACTCCTCACCATCATTCGGGCCTTGGAAACCTGGCACCACTACCTTGAAGGAAGCCCTCACCCCGTCAATATTTGGTCTGATCACAAGAACCTTGAGTACTTTTCCACAGCAAAGCAACTTAACTGATGTCAGGCTCATTGGAGCTTGTTCCTCTCTCGCTTTAACTTTTCAATTTCCCACCACCCAGGATCCCTCAATAAAGCCGATCATCTGACCAGGAGGCCAGATCATGAGGAGGGGGTAATTTTGGACAATTCTGACATCACAGTACTAAATCCAAAAGTATTTTGAATAAACACTACAGGAAGACACCTGACACCCACTCAATCAAGAAATATCAGACAACAAATTATCAAACAATTGAAAACCAACATACTCTCCCAAGAAACATTCCAGAAAATCAAAAACCTCGGACCTCAGAAATTAACACAAGGCATCCAAGAATGGAACTATGAAGACAAACTTCTTCTTTTTCATGGGAAAATCTATATCCCAGACAACAAAGAACTTCAAAAAGAAGTTGTATGTATTCACCATGATTCAACCCCAGCTGGACACCCAGGAAGATGGAAAACATATGAACTCATTCAAAGAGACTATTGGTGGCCAGGAATGTCCTTATTTGTCAAAGCATACATAGAAGGATGTGCTACTTGTCAATCTACCAAAAACAACACTCACCCCATCAAAGCTCCACTTATCCCCACTGAAACACCCCATGAACCTTGGCAACACGTCACTACCGACTTTGTAACTGACCTTCCAGAAATAAATGGATATGACTCAATCAATGTCATTGTCGACAAATTCTCGAAAGCCATCATTATCACACCATGCAAGAAGACCATCACCGCCTCAGAAACTGCACAACTATTCTTAGATCATGCATGGAAATGTTTTGGCCTTCCAGACAAAATCATCTCCGACTGAGGACCCCAATTTGCTTCCAAAGTTACTCAAGAAATCTGGAAAGCATTAGGGATTACATCAGCAATGTCCACCACCTATCACCCACAAACCAACAGAGAAACTGAACGTGTAAACCAAGAAATAGAACAATATCTCTGAGCTCTGGGAAATCAATCACCAACCAATTGGCTAGACTTACTTCCTTTTGCTGAATTCTCTCACAATAACTGCATCCACTCCACCACCCAAAAATCACCATTTGAAATCCTTATGGGATACAAACCCCGATTCACCATCAAACCAATCACCACCCAGGCCCTGGAAGCACAAAACCAACTTCAACATATACAAAAAATCAGAGAAGAAGTAATAGCAAGTCAAAAACTTACTGATCGCATCACCAAAGACTCTCACGACAGACATGAAACTACCTTTGTCACATATAAAGAAGGTGACCAAGTTTGGCTAGATGGAAAGAACCTCAAACTCCAATACCCAAAAATGAAACTAGCACTGAAACGGTTTGGACCATTTCTTATCAAAGAAGTCCTCGGACCTGTCAATTATTGACTCAAACTACCACTGAAATGGAAGATCCATCCCGTGTTTCATGTCACGCTTCTCACACCATTCAAGGAAACACCCAAACATGGCCCCAATTACATGAAACCACCCCCAGACATAATCAAAGGCGAAACGGAGTTTGAAGTGGAAACAATCATCAGCTCCAGAGTACAGAACAATGGAAGACTCCAATATCACGTCAAATGGAAGGGATACCCAGAATCAGACAACACATGGGAACCACAGGGAAATCTGAAGAATGCACAACAGGAAATAGATGACTTCCACAAACGAAGGCCAAGTGCACCTAGACCTCTGCGTAGCCTGGGAATAGACCTATTCACTTTCTGAAATCACCTGACCACCCCCCTCACCCATACTTAAGGAACTCACTCTGCATCCAAACCACCCATCTCCCAACAATGCATTCCCTCCCTCCCTCATCAGTGCCCTCCTCCCCCATTTCCTCCTTCTCCCTCCTCGCCTCTCCCTGCTTCTGCACCTCCCCCCTCCCCTTTACAGAGGAGGACACCTCCACTGCCACCATTCTGGTGGCCCTCACCCTCTCCAATGGGCCCGCCCCGCCTCCACCCCCACCCAGCCCCCTCTCCCTGGCAATGGGACTCCCCAGACCCCATCCCATCCCTGGGGTTCCTCCCCCTCGCTGGCCCCATCCCTCCACCCCCTACTATCCCCCAGTGACCTCCTTGCCCTACAAGCTGGAGTTATCTCCAGTTCTGCCCCCCTCACCTTGCCCTCTCCCACCAAGCCTGCCCCCAGCAGCCTCTCTCAAGGACCACATCACCAACACCCCAGCCTCCCTCCCAGGCCTCATCACCACCCCCACCACCCCAGCTGGCACCTGGGGCCACCCCTCTCTGGGCTGGTGGCCTGCCACCCACCACCACATCAAGGCCTGGTCCTCCATCTCCTCCACCCCTGCCCCAGCCCCAATCAGGGGGGCCTGCTTCAAATGTGGCCAACATGGCCACCACCGGGCCCAATGCCCCAACCCACACTGCCGCCACCAAAACCCCTACACCCACCCCCACCCCTGCCCTGCCCACCACACCACCCCCACCCCCATCGACCACACCGACCCCACATACTATGTGTGGTGCACAGAAAGCTGCTTCCTCAAGGAGCACCACCACCTGGCCCAAGAGGAGTTGGCCAGAGCCCACGAAGAGGCCTACTACTGGGCCCAATGCACCGCAGGCTTCCCCCACCTCACCCCTCAACGCCCCTGGTTCTTCGATGGGGGCATGCCCAACAGATTCGTCCCAGCATGGGACACTCTCCCCTTCCCAGCCTATGAGGAGTAAGCAGAGAGCAGGGGGCAATGGGTTGGGGGACCCCACCAAGCGTCACAGGTGACGCATCGCATAAAGATGGGGTGATGTTACGAGACACTTGCTTTGGCACCTCGTAACGCAGTTTCTTTTTCTTTTTTCTTTTATCTTACTTACTAGTAAAGTGTAGTATTATTACTACAAGTGTGAGCTTAGCTCCACTTTACTTAGTAAGGACTCTCCTCTTTCTTTTCTCTTTTATAGTACTTAAGTATTCAGATACTTAAGTGTGAGCATAGCTCCAGGTACTATATTAGACTTATCTTTTCTCTTTTATCTTTCTGTTATTTATTATAACATTTACTTGCTAAGGACTATCACTATACAATTAGTGCTAAGAGCAGCCTATTGGATGGTCTTAGGGAAATTCTATAATGTTACTCCTGGTAACCAAAGTTTGGACCCGAGTTTGATGAACGTAATAGAGGTTCCTGATGACAATGAAGAATGGAATCAATGAGATGGTTATGAGGATAATTCCACCAATAACGATACGAGGATCCAGAGTGACGAGTGTAAGATGTCATTTAGCGACGTTTTAGTGGCTTGGAGGTCTTAGACTTAGTTCTTAGAGAATGAAGCGAGATTGTAACAAGCTTAGGTCAAGCGCAGTTTAAGGAGAATCCCTAGATTGCGAAGTTGACAAGACTGGGGTTTAAGACCGCCAGTTTGTCAACTATTTATACAAGACTAGCAATCTAACTATAGTAAAGTTACGCAGTAATGCGCAGTAAGTAAACGATAGTGCACAGTAATGTGCAGTAAGTACACATCCATGTGATATAAGTGGCTCAGCCACAAGCGTGAAATGAACTTGAGATAAACAAAGGTAAATAAGAGCGAGAAAAGGGAGTCCTTGCTAATTGTATAGTAATAGTCCTTAGCAAGTAAATGTTATAATAAATAACAGAAAGATAAAAGAGAAAAGATAAGTCTAATATAGTACCTGGAGCTATGCTCACACTTAAGTATCTGAATACTTAAGTACTATAAAAGAGAAAAGAAAGAGGAGAGTCCTTACTAAGTAAAGTGGAGCTAAGCTCACACTTGTAGTAATAATACTACACTTTACAATAGTAAGAAAGATAAAAGAAAAAAAGAAAAAAGAAAACACGTTACAAGGTGCCAAAGCAAGTGCCTCGTAACAATTAGCAAGGACTCTCTTTTTCTTGTTCATATTTACCTCTGTTTATCCCATGTTCACTATGCACTTGTGGCTGAGCCACTTATATCACACGGACGTGTACTTACTGCACTTTACTGCACACTATCATTTATTTACTGTGCATTACTGCACAACATTGCTATAGTTAGATTGCTAGTTTTGTATAAATAGTTGACAGACTTGCAGTCTTAAACCCCAGTCTTGTCAACTTCGCAATCTAGGGATTCTCCTATACTGTGCTTGATCGATACTTGCTATAAGCTCTCTCTCTCTCTAAGAACTAAATCTAAGATCTCTAAGTCACACTACAAAGGGCGTCACTAAGATATCCTACATCTCGTCACTCTGGATCCTTGAATCGTCATTAGTGGAATCATCCTTATTTCTATATCATTAATCCCAATCTTCATCAGGAACTTCTATTACATGTATCAAGCACATATTCAGCTTCCTGTTACCAGGAGTATCAATATAGACCTTCCCTAAGACCATCCCATAGGCCGCTCTTAGCACCTGCCTGTACTGCAGTGGAGGCAGCATGACCTCAGGCTTCTGCCCACATGTTCTGGCCCCTGCCTGCAACAATGCCCATTTGACCTGTGGTGCCAGTGGGCATTCCTTGGCCATGCCTGGCGCATCCCCTGTCACCTCCCATTCCCCCTCCTCCTGCAGCACCAGCCCTGCTCCCTCCCACTCTGCATGTTCTCAAGCATCATGCTCTGTGTGTTCTCGAGCCTTGCACTCTGCCTGCTCCTGCACCTCCTGCTCTGTGCGTTGTCATGTCTTGCACTCCTCACACTCTCATTCAGCAGCTGCCTTGAGTTTGAGCTCACACTCAAGTACCTTGTCAGCCTGCCTGGCCCACTCCATGAGCTGTGCTGGTGGCAGGAAGTTGCATGCCCAGCTCTCCCAGCTTGCTTCGGCAACAGGTGCCAGGACACTGCACACACCTTCTACAAAAAAGGCGGCATCAGCTTCCATGCCCCTGTGCTGCTGGTGTTGCCCCTATGCATCATCCATGAGTCTTGTGTGTCCATGTGCACATCTGTGTCTACATTATGTACCAAGAGGTGCCCTGCACCCACTGTCCACAATTGATATGTCTCCTTGGACAGCCCTTCACCCTGTGGCCACTCATTGAGCATTGTATGCATGTGTGCTCGCAAGAGCAGCAGCGCACGGTCAGTGGTGGTGGTGGTGGCAGATGATATGCAGGACATGTTGATGGATGGGCCACAGCTGAGGAAGATGGTATGGATGAAGCTTATCGATGGTGGTCGCTTCCATCGTGCTCCTTGGTTTAGGGCAGGAGTAACTGCACCTTCACACTTGCTGCATGTCTTTTTGTCCCCCTTCCACATTGTGTTTTTTGCTTCCTTTTGCATTTACTGTTTTTCTTTTCTTTTCTTGCTCCACTCCTCAAAAAAACAAAAACAAAACTGACTCAGTTCTCCTCATACTTTGCACCCTTTTACTCTCTGCCACTGTATTTCTGCTTGCTTTCGCCTATTCCTCTTTCCTCTATGACAAGGACTTTCTTCTCGTTTCTCTCTCTCCTCCTTTTATCTCTCAAAGCCTACACCAAAAACAAAACAAAAAACAAAAAACAAAAAACAAAAAACAAAAAACAAAAAACAAAAAACAAAAAACAAAAAACAAAAAACAAAAAAATCTCCCTCTCACCTCCTCTCATCTCTTTTCTTACTTCACTCCCACCTGCTCTCATCTCTTTTGTCTCCATACCCCTACTCTGCTTTGGCTGCTCATTCCTGTTTCTGCACTCCAGTATCCTTCCAGTTCGCTCATCCCCGAGTCTCACCTCCTCTTGCCATTCCTCCATGCCCTGTCCTCACCCAGCTGCGCCCTGCCCCTTTTCTGCCATCAGCTCCCCACATTCGTGCACTGCTAATCCTGTACCCACTTCATCCATGTCATGCCTCACTGCACCTTGGAGAGCATCCCTATACCCACCCATCTATCCACCCCTTGACACTCCTCCTCATCTGCTTGTTCATTCATTACAACTGTGCCCTTACCCCCACAAGTTGTCCCTTCTGGCTGTGTCTTGTGTCCAGTTGTGTTGACTGTGGACAGTCAAGATTTCAGTTGGGAGGAGATGATGAGCATCATGCACACGTAACACCAGAAAACAACCATCAGTGACATCAGGTGAACACAGTGACATTAATGCGCCGCACGCAAAAATCATCTGCAGTCACTATAATTGTGCATTCACGCAGGCATCAGAAAACAATACTGGGTTGGCCAACGAGGGATAGGATGAATAGGCCAAGGCATGGTCTAGACCCACCAAAGTAACCATGGAGGCATGAGTCATGAAGTCAGCATTTGGTGTGATCAGCACTATTCCTCTTTTGCTCATCCGCTATAGTATGATACTCTATTCGCTCGCATACAGACTCCACTTCATTTCAAATATCCCTATGATCAACCCTACACTGTAAATTTTCTGTTGTGTTTTGTTGTGCTCCAGTCTTGGAGCTAGGCTTGTATTTAGATAGTGCATCAACTGTCGAAACAACCAGATTTCCCCCACCCTTGATTTGACTTCTTCTCCCATCTGGGCCAATAATCAAAAAGCAAGTATCAACCTTCCCTCCATGTGTCTTATTATCAAGAAAAGTGCACGTTCCCTGTAAGTCACGTTTATCATTGCATTGTGTAGCATTCTCCATTGCATTCTCCATTGCATTGCACTGCATTGTGTTCTCTATTGCATTGTGCTGCATTGCATTCTCCACTGCATCGCATTTTGTTTCCACTACATTGGATTATCTATTGTGCTCTTTATTGTGTCATATTGCATCCATCTTATCATGTCATATCACTGGTTTGTTACCCAAGTTGTGTTCCTCTTATAGCTCTAGTCAAGTCACACTATCACCCTTATCACCCTTAACTACTAATCCTCTCTACTTTGGTGTCTAGAGAACCTTACAGCTCGCACCCTCCAGCAATTGCTGTGGTTGTGGTTACTTTTCCCCTTCAGCCTGGCACAGCACATAACAGCATGCAGGAAAGACAAAAGGGAAAGTGGGGAAATTTGCCCTGCAGACAGCCAGTGCAAGGGCCAGGAGAAGAGGGACCCAAGGGGACAGTGATCCCAGACAGCTGTGTGGGTGAAATGTGGCACACCACGTGCTCAGAGAGATGCCCCAACTGTTCATGCCAGATGCACAATGAGGGTGGAGTGATGGCATTGACAGAGGGCAGAGGTTTAAGATGTACCCAGTACATGCCATCCTGCAAGAAACCAGTGCTGAACATATGTCCGTTTTTAGTGGTTGTGCAGGCACCACTGCCATAGATGATCTGGAAACCCAGTGAATCAAGCTTACTGACAGACAGGTAGCACACAGATGCACTCGGAACATGTAGAACATTGGACAGCAGGATGTTGATAGTTGAACTGTTTGGGAGCGTATGTTGATGACTACAGGTGCCATGTCCGATGCAGGCAATGAGGGCGCCATTGCCTACCACTACAGACCACAGAGACTCAGAGTCATAGGAGGATAGGTCATGTCGGTGGGGCAAGATATGGTCAGTGCATCCTGAATCAATCATCCAGAGGCCACAGCCCTCATAGTAGCAAGCATCAAATTCCTGTGCAGATGTAGAAGACATGGCATTCAAGGAGCTAGGTACGTCTATCCGTCCTCCTTTCTCTTTGTCCCACTTGCCTAACTGTGCCTTTACATTGGCAGGCATTCCATGCAGTGCCCAACACATCTCGACAGTATGATTGTGTCTTTTGCAGTGCGAACAGAACATTGTGTTGCAGCAACCGCCTTGTGTAGGAGTAGAAGAAAAGGTGGCCAGGGCTGAGTGCAGCTTCACACGTGCTTCTTTGTCTAGAATACAGCCACAAATGTTTCCGATGGCAAGATGGGCAAGGTCGGAAGAGGCAAGTAGAGCGAATGAGAAGGAGCTCCAGGAGGGAGGAAGTGTGTGTAGAAGTAAGAAGTACATGTTTTGCTCACTGACTTCAACTCCGGAGGTGATGAGGCAGTCTTGTGTGATTATAAGTGTGTCGATTTGGGGTGTTAGAGGTGTGTTTATGTTGAACTTGCTGGTGAAGAGAGATTGAAAGTTGACAAATGCAGCTATCACCGTCTGTTTCCCATAGACTTCCTTTAACCCATTCCATGCACATTGTGCGGTCATAGAATCACTGGCAACCATGGCCACTGGTTGAGGTCAACAGTGCATAGAGATAACAGCTTTGGCTGCTAAGAGCGGCCTATTGGATGGTCTTAGGGAAGGTCTAGAATGTTACTCCTGGTAACCCAAGTTTGGATATTAGCTTGATGAACATAATAGAGATTCCGGATGACGATGAAGAGTGGGATTAACGAGATGGTTATGAGGATAATTCCACCAATAACGATACAAGAATCCAGATTGACTTTTAGCGTAAGACGACTTAGTAACTTTTAGAGGTCTTAGACTGAGTTCTTAGAGAAGGATGAGTTTGTAGCGAGCTTAGGCCAAGCGCAGTAAAGGAGAATCCCTAGATTGCGAAGTTGACAAGACTGGGGTTTAAGACCGCCAGTTTGTCAACTATTTATACAAACTAGTGATCTAACTATAGTACAGTTTGCGCAGTATTGCACAGTAAATAAACGGTAATGCACAGTAAAGCGCAGTAAGTACACAAATGTGCGCAGTAAAGCACAGTAAGTATGCGTCCATGTGATGTAAGTGGCTCTGCCACAAGCGCGAAACGAACTAGAGATAAACAAAGGTAAATAAGAGCGAGAAAAAGGAGTCCTTGCTAATTGTATAGTAATAGTCCTTAGCAAGTAAATGTTATAATAAATAAAGAAAGATAAAAAAGGAAAAGATAAGTCTAATATAGTACCTGGAGCTAAGCTCACACTTAAGTATGTAAATACTTAAGTACTATAAAAGAGAAAAGAAATATGAGAGTCCTTACTAAGTAAAGTGGAGCTAAGCTCACACTTGTAGTAATAATACTACACTTTACTAGTAAGTAAGATAAAAGAAAAAGAAAAAACAAAACAAAACCGTTATGAGGTGCCAAAGCAAGTGCCTCATAACATTGGCTACATCGTTGTCATGTGTCCATGTTTCGAGTTCAGCTGCATTGGTGACAGTGACAATAGGTAGGCCTCCCTCGACATCTTCAGTGGAGGTGATGGGAGTGATAGGAGCTTTCGAGATGGTGTACCATATGCCCATAATGATGAGTGCCAATTTAACAATGTTGGACCATTGTTTGTAGTTGTCTGCTCCTTCGAGAGTGATGTTGATCTTTGGAATGGAAGCAGCGAGGGAGAGAGTAGGGAGTTGAGATAGGATGATGGTGAGAACAACGTAGGTGTGAGAGTGGAGGAGAGTAAACACAAGAGTGATAGTGAGTAGAATGGAGATGCAAATGGCTTGGGCAGGGCCCATAACCTGATAAGCACAGGCCATGTGCACGAAGGGAACTAGAATTGTTCTTCTTCTTGTATAGTGTCACTACAGTCTACTTATAGTATGTACTGTAGTGCACAGACCATGGTCAATGAACAGAGAGGACATGTGTAGGTATGTGTGTGTATGTTGGAGTGTGTTGTACAGTAGTAAGGCCGAAAGAGGAAGGAGTCACTTAGTAAGTAAAGGAGAACGTCAACAGTCCCGGAGAGGTGAGTGGGTGCTTGGAGTGTATGTGGAGTGTGTAAGTCTGAGGATGTGGATGAATGTATGTAGTGTATTTGTAAGTGTTGAGTTTTTCTGTGCATTCCTCTTACATTTTGTTCAACTCTGCAACCCATTACACATACACATTACATACTACATATGTACACATACATCCTTCACATGTCCTTGGACTTCACTCCTCAGACCACATACCTATCCTTGGACTACCCACTCCACTTCTTACTCCAGGACAATGCACATCCCACCACATATAGTAGTCCTTGTTCTCTACACACTCTCTCTCCACCCCAACCTTATGAATGGACACTATATAAGATGGACTACATACCACATATCTCCTCAGACATCTTACCCTCAGTCTGAGTGAGTACTCCCTACTTATCACTGCCCCATCTTCCACCTAACACTACCCTGCAGCATACTTGAACCACATCACCTCACCCTACTGTGTTGGTGACCACTTATACTCTGCTGCAGACATGTGCCTACCCCCAACTCTAGCCATGCTAGGGTTCTCCTATCTGCTATCTCTTATATACATTCTTGCCACTGTTGTCTTCCATAGCCTGTGCATACAGTAAGATGCATGTGTATGGAGAGAAGACCAAATGAAAATGGTATAGTATGCACTTCTGAGTCAACACATGCAACTGCATGGACCTCTCACAGGACTCAGGGATGATACAGATGGACCTGTTACTTACAGAAATTTTCTCTCATGCAGTTTTCTTTTCCCTCAGTCTTCTATGAAGAGACTGAGGTCAGTACTTACTCATATGTCATTCATGTTTTATGTTTTTCTCACTATTTCTTCCTGTAGAATACAATTCTCTTCTTTCTACAGTCAGCCATGCTCTTTCCAAGCAACCTCCTTCAATAGTTTCAGCCAAGATTTGGGGACATCATTACCTCTTCCAGTTCCTTTCCCACCACTGTCTGCTTGCTAACCCTCACTGCTTGCTTGCTATCTTTCCTTATGGACTCTCTGTTGAAGTGAGTGGTCAAATGATCACAACAAAAAATTATTTAATGCATTTGTCCTAGGCAAGAACAACCCAACAGGGGGTGAAGGACAACTGTGTAAGGGGCATACAAAACAGAGCAGCTAATCTTATAGTACTAACCCTTGCATCCATCATGCAAGCTCACATAAGCTCACACACACCAATCCCGATTTCCAACACCCTCAGGCTCTAAACCATGTAGTGGTTGTCCCCTTAATCAGTTCTGTTGCTTGTCATTTCACCAGTGCAGGTGTAAAATTCCCAGGACAACCTAGTACCATACGAGCTACAACTACTGCCTGGCTGTAAAGGAATTGAGCATTGAAAAACAAGCTGTGTGGAGCATCTTGCCAAGCTTGGATCTTTCCCTGGATGCCGCTCTGCGAACAACCATTATTCCCAACTATCTTGCACTTTGATTTGTCCATTATATACTGCAAATGCTGAGTTCATGATACACTACCAGAGACAAACAAGGGAGGCAATCAGCTGTTGAGGTTCATGAGATACTATGTATTTGAGGAGATTCAGTAGTGATATTCTCCCTTTTCATTGCAAGAGGAAACCTCTCTACATAACAGTGACTCCAGGACTGTGACAAATTGGGATCCTCAAAGCTTTATTACAGTCTGTTGGCCTTTAGACATATGCTAGATACATTTTACATACTCAAAAATGTGAATTTCGGCTTTTGTCAGGTTTTGCCAGCCCAGCAGGAAAACTAATGGGTTGTGCTGGCAAATGGCAGTATGGTGGCCTGGGAGTTCTGCCATAGACACTACCTGCAGACATGTGAGTTATAAAAGGCTGGCCCCTAACACTGCAAGTACAAAACCCGCTACCAACTTGTGCTCAGGTTGGCAGGAAAGGTTCTAGTAGTTCTAGTTTTCGATTTGGAGCAGTGATCATCATGCATGTGGAATTGAAGTAGAGTTGATCAATATTCTATATGCGTGTCACGACAGAAGATGAGCATGATTTTTTTTCCTCTTATGCGGGGACACTGCAGGTTACGAAGCAAACAAAAGCATGGACGATAGCGGACACGACATACCTTTTTTTTTTCGAATTACACCTTCCTCTTGCGCCGTCGGTTGGAGAATCAACGCAAACAGAAGAGATGTTCATGCTGAAGGCGGGGACGATCGTGAGAGACATGGAGATAGATACGAATCAGATGTGCAATGAGGATAAGGCATTCGTGATTATAAATACAGAGTGCATGCAAGTTTGATAGAAACAAAAAGTCAGATCTTCCATAAAACGACACGACCACGCACAAGACCCACAGCCCAAATATTCCGCAACCTCCAACACCCCAACCCCGATCTGAGTAGATTACCACAGAGCAACGACGTCCGCCCGAAAATATAAATAAATAAAACCGACCTGCAGGCATGTAGTGAGCTACGCTCTTGTGAACTAAAGTTAGGTACAACTTAAAAGTGGAGGAAAGAAGGGGCGGAATGGTGATGGTATATCGAGCCGGACTATGTGCATTGCCGTGGAAAATGGAGTAGCATGAGCTAAGCACAAAAGATATCCCATGGGACTGCGTTATGAATCCGATACCGGTGCAATGAAGCTAAGTGTAGCCACTTATGATGAGGACGCAATTGCGGTGAACGTTGCACCGCTGTTTGTTCTTCCAACCGGTACCGGCACCGCTGGGGGTTTCCTGCGCTTGGGCGGTGCAGGCGCCGAGCGGCGCGGTTTCGTAGTGGCAGTATTTGCGCCCGTCGGCATAGTGGCGGAGGACCTCGAGCCCAGTGGAGCTGCGGTGGAGACAGGCAGAGGCATGACGAACTTAGCGGAGGAAGGGGGAAACGTTACACTGTGCGCGTGTGGTGAGACAATGCCCTCGATGACATCACCGAATGAATTGCCTCGGGGCTCGCGGTGACTTGCATGCATCTCAATGCCGCCTGGTACTGCCCGCCGTCTCATAGAAACGGGCGGGATCACACCCGGAAGACTGATCGAGCTTTCGTTGCTCGGTCTCCGCAATGCTTCTACCGCGCTAAGGGTTTTAGGCGATGCCTGTGCCCTGAGACTCTCCGCACTCCTGCTTCCCTTCAACGACTTCTGGCGCATAACCCCTCGATCCAGACACGGAGGGGTTGCGAGGCACTGTTGTGCGACATGATCGTTGCTCGGGCTCCTTCCAGCTTCTTCTGTTCGTTCCAATGCGTTGCTCCTACGCAACTGCACACACCAATCTCCACCCAGACACCGCTCCACCAACCGCTTGGTAGTAGCGCTGACTTCTTGTATCTCCGGATTCGCTATTAGTGACTCAAGGGCGCGGACAATTTGTGGACGTTTGTAAGACGTTTTTCGCAACTGCGTCTTGGTCAGTAAAGGATGCAGAACGCGAAGATATGTGTGCCGAAGCTGCAATAACGGTTAGGCAGAGATATGTGAGTAAAGGAAGCGGAGTACCGATTCGGCATCTTCGTCAAGATCAATAAGCTCCCGGAGAAAAACGTCGACGAGGACACACAGGTCATTGGTGTAGAAGTACTCAGAAGTACCCTCCGTCGTGAAGAGCAGATACAAGATTTTCAATACGAGGAGTTGCATAACCAGGCCTTCTGGATTGCGCTCTGCCAACAACTACACAGTGAGATGACAACAGACGGACCTTTTAGTACTACATACCTGGGCGGTTAAGCATGAAAATCAAGTTCTCCCCAAAGGTTTGGCTGAAACACAAGCGCCGCATCAGCACCTGCAAGACTCGATTTTGTGCATCCGAGTCTGTATGCTGCGGCTGACGATCACCGCTGGAAGCCTTACTTGGCTTAAGAGCCGCAACCATGAACTGCTCATTCAACGCGACCTAACAAGGCGTCAATACTACATAAAAACCAGGAAATCAAGGGAGCATACAATGAGTTTGATAACGGAATAGTTGAAAGTCTCATCTGTTATATCGCGCGTCTGCTCAACGAGATCAAAGAGATGTTCTAAAAAGTGGTCATTGAATATCCCTAAAGAGAATGTGGTGGGGTGGATGAGATTAGCACAATGCCAATAATGATTCTACGAAGGAGCACACGCACGGAGTTCGTCCAGAGACAATTTAGAGGCCCGACAAACCTCGTACAGCAAATGCACAGACAACGACTGAAGCATTGCCTCGATTGGAATTGCTATTCCCTTCCACTCAGTACCGGGTTCAGACACCGAACCTGAATAGGTGTCTAATAAGACATGATCCATTAGTAGGGGGATTAACGGCTGCCATCGTTTATTGGAGCGGAGAAAGACACTGCTGCGGCAGCCATAGTAGAGCAATATGTTATAGAGGATAAGTTGAGCATGGGGATCAGTCGTCTAGAGGATGAGGTTAGCAGAAATCATGCATGAGTATGTCGTGTGGAGAACATACCGAGCTGGCATCATCCGTGAGAAGCTCCGACATCCGCTCCGAATGGAAAGTAAACAGCTCCGAATTTAGAAGGAGGTTGCAGGCATGCTCGAGCTGCAGAGGATCTTGGAGGAATTGTTCTAATATCCGACGGTCAGAAGATACAACAGCATAAGCTCTAGAGCAGCCCCTACCGTGATAAGAGGCACAAATGGAGACGAAGCGTTTCAGGGATGCATCGAGGCTTGATAACGTGGCACTGCTTGGGATTTGAAGTATCTCTTCCAGCTCTGAATGTGCACAAGGCCTACACATCAAATTGCGAAGAAAGATAGTTACTTTTGCACGCACCCGACCAAAACTGTTGAGCATTCTGAACCAAGTATACAATCTCTATGCCATCCATTATAGCCTCATGCGCCCCCTGAGGCACCGATCTTCAAATGAGTGACCAGGAAGGGCAGGCGCAGTCGTCTAGTTGGGCGCCCAGGTGTCTGATAGCCGGGAAGTCAATGCCAACGAGCAATTCGCAGGCGGGGAAGATGGGGGCTTAAATTGTAACGGCGTGCCCCTCATATAAATAAATTGCAGTGAATGCACGCTTTCCCACGATACATGTTCCGTGCACATTCCGAGGTTGTGCAACGTAGTCCTTGTCACAGCAAGATTGCTCTTGATAAAACCTCAGTGGTTTTGAGTCATAAATTGTGGGAAGATTGGAAATAGTCCATAGACATGTAGGGCATGTCTGTACCAATTTTCAAAGGAGAGTATGCTGAATCGCGTGTTGCAGAGACATGTGATATCATGCTGGTAACACTTTCAAGGAGCAACGGTCCGTAACATTTGTTCTTTGATTCGAATGTTTCTGTATCAAATAATAAAGCGCTATAAAAATAAGAACTATGTTTCGAGTAATACAGCCATTATTGTTTTTTAAACAAAAGCAAGCGGGCATCATGTATAACAATCGATTAGTCTCATGTAAACTCTTGTCTAAATTCAATACTTATTTATTGACAGGTAACGTCATATAACAATAAGTTAGTTGGCGAGAAAGATTAAAGAATAACAAGTGATAATTGTGACACATTAAGATGACCTGAAAAAAAGGTAGGGATGTCATGACAAAAGGAGAATGAAAGGCGTTGCGTCGTGGCCACAGCTTGACGCACGAGTCAACAGGCATCATTTTTTCAGAAGACCAACGTGGAAAAGGAGACCAACACAGAGATACATTTCGTGCTGCTGCCCGGTGAAGTATTTATTGTCAATTAGTAAGGACATGAGCGTATATCTCAGTTGTCGTTGATCAAAAACTAAGTTTCGAAACAGAAGATGTTGAATCCGGAGAAGAAAAGACATTGGAAGTATGAGAAGGAAATCAAGTGGGAACGCACGATGGAAAGGAGACAATGTCAATTGTGCAAAAAGAAGGTGGTGTCTTCCTCGCTGGTCCTGAGCACGTAGAGAAATGTGCCACTCAAGGAAGACACTTTACTGCACAACTAGGTACGTGGGTATGACTTGGAGTGCGGTGAGACCACCCGACCGGAATAGACGACGCTGTGATCATGGTCACTCCGAGTCCCGCAAGGTGAAACCCCTTGCACTACCTAACTCGAATACAAGTCTACTCTTTAGTATGCTTCACCAAAAATGAATTTAGAAAAAAGGCAGTGTGTGGGCGAGAAAAGGTGCGTAGGCAAGATAGAACAGGGGTAGAAACAAGGATGAGTAGGCGAGAAGCCGGCATGAGAGAGGGACAATCTGGCATACTGAGAGAGTATTACAGTAATACTGTGATGACAGAAGGAAACAGGGGTTGTCTCACGTGACCAGGTCCTTAAGAAGGCAAGCGGAGCGTGCCCGGATCGCTTGAAGACGTGGCAGCAGACACTGGACTGTTGATGCGGCGCGGGCGCGGCGGTTCCTGAGTCGTAATGGGGCAGAACACGATTATTCGGTCACAGTTGTGGCAATGGCAGTACATCCGCTTGTGAAGTCAATATGGACACGCTGCCGCAGCGCTGTAACGTATTTCAGTCCATTTCACTTGAGAAGGGCTATTGCCACTGTTCTTACAGCAAGCGTTCTGTCGTGCTTAATAGATGCTTGACACACAATTGGTTCGCTAGTATCGAGGTCTGTCATGTCAAGTTACCTGAAATGGGTCGGAAGCTATCCTCAGGCTGCTAGCAACCGTTTCCGTGTTTACATGCCGTGAGTCCGTCACCGTCCGAGTCGCGATACTTGGCCCGTCTCTTTATATCTTTCTCTTCATCCGTCCTTCTAGTCGTTAGTTTATCGTCTGCAGCCAGTCTGCACGTCACTCCTTTCTCCTAGTCCTCATCCCTTCCCTGATTAGCTGGCTGGACTCAGTTTCTGAAATGCTCCCTTGTCTTTTGCCCAGCAGCAATATCCATTTCTGATCTGCTGATTCCAATGGGTAGTAACTGTCTTTCTGTGGTGCCTATTCTTCGCTGTCCAGCGCTCTCCAAACTCGAGATGGGTATTCTCCTCATACCACCCTTTCTCGAGTCAATCTTCTCTGTTGGATTGGCCGTCGCTGCAAAGGATATGGGCAGGTGAGCAATAAATGTGTTGTCAATCGAAAACATACCCCTGGCTACTATTATCATATTTGGATCGAATCGTCGTGTGAATTTAAGCAAGGGTCTTCCAGTGTTTCGGTGGCATTTAGCCTGAGATGCCGAAAGAAGAGCGCCTGTCCACTGACCGAAAATCTTTCAACAGGAGTCGATTCATTCTCGCATTGGAAGGCCCAATATATTTAGTTTTGGCAATTATCGACTATTTATCCTACGTTGCTCCTGGTGCTCAGAACTCTCTCTCTACATTCAAGGGCATCGATATCTTCGTAGGTGAGCTTTGCACGTGTGTGTATCCAAGAACCAGACAAATTACTCACAACTTTACTCGCTAGGGGCCGTCGCCTTTATTCCCGTCGCTCTGTATATCACATTCCTCTACGTGTTGAAGCGATACACCCTTGTCACCGCCCTACCGCGACGGTTTCAAATGATCTCAATCAGTTGTTCTCTTACTTTGATACCCTTCATCGTCATCATCAATGAAATCGGATCTTTGATCGGAAATTCATATCGCGAGTCTTTCCATTATCCAACTGGGGGTCGTTGTCACTGACCTAAATTTTCAGGCCTTATTCAAACACAGCCAGGTGACTCCCCTGTCCCCGCCGTTGTGACAAGCAGCCCTGGTGGCGAGTTTGCCCGATCGTTCATCAACAGTATAGCCCTTGCATTGCTGATAATATTCCAAGCGGCCACCTTTTTCATTGCGCTCACACGGGTAATGAGGGCCTTCATTAACCAGCGCAGTATCGAAACAAGCGGTAACATAGAGGACGAGGCATATTTATTCAAGGGGACTGGCTGGATGGCTGCCGGCATTAAACTCGGTGTTATTGAGAACATCATAGGCTATGTGCCTGGTAGCTTTGGAGTGTTACTTTTGCGGCGGTTGTTTCGCATGTTGGGCCGAGCTTGTCTCATCATCGGTGTTACGAAGGGGTGAGGCTCTCACCGTAACGTCATAAAACTATGTTAGTGACTTTCGGTTTCGTATCAAGGCCAGACACCTTGGAGAACTTCCCCATCCTGGACAGCAAATCTAGATGGAAGAGCCGTCACACAAAACATGGCCCTGTCGTTTCGAATCCTTGGCTTGTCACCAGTACCCGGAACCTAGGTGGTCTCATGATGCCACAGTCAATCCCAGGGTCAAGTGATGAACATTCTTTCGCAATGCACCATCTAGCTTTGAGTGCCCCGCCTTCCAGGTTCACGCCAACGACTGCCCCATTTCCGCTAACCTCCCTGACTGCATTAAATGGTCGAACGTTCTCAACGTCGGTTTCCAGGAGGCCGTCGCAGCCCGAGTCACCAACCACAGCTTCTGCACCACACCCGCACACAGTCACTGGGACAGAAGTAGCACTGCCACCGCTGGTGGCCAGCAGACTACCACCCAGACTCATGTCGTGTCCTCCGACCATGAGCCAGCGCGTGACAACCCATCACTCCAATTGCCACGCGCCAGCCCTGAGTCTACGACTCTCCCAAGTGGACGACTGGATGCAGGGAGCCGCTTCGGCTGCGCCAACCAGATTTCCGGGAACCTCATCACATGCGCCAAAAGCGCGAACTCCCGATGAATGGGGCCCGCTGGCTGGTGAGAATGACATCTACGAAGGTGTTGCGTGCCGCGTACCAGCATCGCAAAGCAGTCGTAGGAGCACGACGACGGAAAATGTCGAATCGCAGGATCTTCATGACGCCACCTACCTCGAACCAGGCGGACCCGTCCATTCTATGAGCAGCCTGGCATCCGACTCGCATGACATTATTCGCAAGCTATCCAAACAGCTCGAGAGTCTCCCTCCTCGTGTGACGGGAACATACCGAGGATCCGTCCTGGGTACTGTCTACACTGAAGATCCGGATCCAAAAGGGGCTGCACTTCTGTACGAGTCCACCGGGGTGGGCAAGTTGAGCAGGGAGAGCACAATGACGCGCGTTGGATCCGTCAAACGGAAGCCGGTGCCGGCGGTGGATTATTCGATGGCGCAGCCGGAAGCCCCACCGGCTGAGTCCCCTCCTGCTTTGATGGCAAGCCCAAAACCGGCCAGACCACCGAGTCTCAATATAGCCACCGTGACAGCCCCGACTATATATATAAACGACGTCCGGTCGCCCTCTATCTTCGAAAATGACGCTCAAGGTATGAGCGACGTTGTATCGACTGCGTCTGTGCGCAGCGTGCCGTCGAGCCACTGTGTTGCGTCACGCTCGCACACCGCTGCGCACTCTGAAATCCCAGTCGACATCGGGATGTATCGTGGAGAAGGCCCAAGTAGCCATGTGCGACAGCCAGCGGTAATGCCTGAGGCGACGCTCACGCAGGAGATGCTGGCGCCGCTGGCGGATGGCAGCACGGACGACCTCGGGATCAACTGGATCCTAAGCTCGCTCCCGTACGAAAGCGAGCGCCCGGATATTCCAGATAAGCAGCCCAAACTTGCGAGGGTCAAGACTATCGGCCGGGCTCCGTGCTATCACACGCCTGAACCCACGTCGATACACAGTTCTTCGTCGAGGATGAGCTGCAGTGCAGAGACGTTAGAGCTATCGCCGCGGGGTATCAAGCTCAAATCCGCCGCCAGCCGGGAGCAGGGGGCGTCATTGAGCCGGTCAGACTCTGGCGTGCTTGGCCGAGAGGATGTGGCTTATGTAAGACGGAGCGCTGCGTCGAGGGCTTGACCTTTCTTACACGGTTCGGACACACCTAGCATTCTTAGCAGCAAGTCGTGTATGATTTACGGAGAACAGCCCCAAGTTCTGTGGTTGCTATCTTTGGATAGGAGCTCACTATCAATACCACTTTGCTTTTGCTGTATTCTTGGACATCATGTGTCTGATTGCCACTATACACTCAGAGGGGCAACGATGATGTATGACGAAGGAAATATATGAGCGTAGTATGTGCAACCGCGGACATACAAGCCATGAAAAAAAGACATTAGTTCTGGGAACGACATCAGTCAGGTGTCGTCTGCGGTGACAGTATCACGCACCTCTGGTATCCTAAAAATGGTGATTTCCTAAAGAAAGGGTCAGTGTCGAGAGGTTATATGGTCATGCATGGTCATGCACCTGCTGTTTAAAGTACCGCCGATTTTCCTCATCAACAAGAACAAGGTTGAGATAATAGCGCGTGCTGAACTTCTTGTTTACGTCTCGGAACGTTGGTGTGAGGTCGAAACCTCCAAGGAATAGCCGAATTGGAATAGTTTCGCCTACATGACACGTTAGGCGAGGTGCACGGACTAGGGATCAAGAACCGCAGACCTCGCACGGGGGCACCATCCATGATTTCGAACTTGGTAATCGTTTCGCTCTCATTATACTGGTTTGGCGGTGAACCCGTGGTTTCTCGCCGTATAATGGATAACTCCATATGCTTGATCTTGATGCGGACTAACAGGAAGTAGATCTTCCCGACTATGACGTCCTTCAGGTGATACCTCCATGAACAATGTCAAGATGTAAGCAGCGAGGATCTGCGCGACACGTACTTTGACTTGTTGTACTCAAATTCAATATGCAGACAGTCCTCGATACCAACTTCCATCTTGATGGAGTTGTTACTGTCTGGTGGCATACGGAATGAGTGGACCCAGATATCCTTCTCTTTTGTCACGTCCGCCATCCTCCGCGAGACCGTAACTCGTATAAGGTACCTGTCGCACAAATTAACGAGAGTGTTTTTCACAGAAAAATGTGCATACCTCAGCTTCACATTAATGCCCTGATAGCTTTCAAATTGCTTCTCCACATTCTTGAACGTAAAATCAAATGTCTGTGCTTGTCGCATGTCACCAGGAGCTGCAAGCTCTTGGGACAAGGACAAGAACTCATGATGGTGACCACGGTCGTAAAATAACTCTGACAACAACAAATTAATGCATCTCCGCAGCCACAGCGTTCCGTCCACTCACCAATACTTCCAATGAACTCAACCTTGATACCATCATGTGCCACCTTCTTTCCATCACGTACATGAATAATCACCTATACACACGGTAAAACAGGCCCGTACGGTACCACATATACCAACGCACCTGTCCCGACAAGGTGTCTCCATCATAGTACACTGGACATGAGATGGTATGCTCCTTATCAGTCTTTGTGTCTACCGCCTTGCGCGCATCTTCGTTGTCTAATTTGATGTCGATATCGACCGGTGACGCGAAAAAATAAGCAGCCATAGTAGGAGAATGTCAGCGACCACTGTTACTGGCTATTGGCGGTAGTGCTCCTACTCGCCCAATATGGTACTACACAGTCACGCGCTACGGTTTATGTTGTGTTGTCGACTCGGAGCCTTTCATTGTTCAACGTTCCACATCCCTCTTCATGACGATGCCAGCAACGTTGGCGTTACTCACCTCACAGTAAGGCTCTTGCACCAATTCTCTTCTGACGTTGGCTCTGCAACTTCTCGGGATCATCTTGGCTGCCAGGAGTAGAAACCTCAAAGTCACTCAATCACCGAGACTGGTCTAGCAGTCCTGCTGCCAGCCATGGTGGACTTCAAGGACTGGCCCACACCCAACCGTTTACGAAAATTGCTGCTGTCACTTCCGTTTAGAGCCTCATTCCATATCCCAGTCCAGTGTATGCTTCAGGGCAGTCAACGTCTCCTTGCTCTCAGGATACAGACACGAATGAAGTCGTATCTGCATTTACGTCAAGATCAGAGCTATGTCATATCTTCAGGCTGCAACACTCATAACCCCTGGCCCAGGCTGGCTCGGGGTGATCGCTCTCGCTGGCACGATAATGCCTTAGCTACAGGCTCTCACGTACCAGCAGTGGTATGGAGATGCACACTCAATTCATCAACAGTGTATGGCACAGTGACGTCGCCGAGTGGCTTATGGGCGGGTCAAGCAGGTAAACTCAACAGCACAGAACTATGCCTGTTTCAATTCCCTGTTCAGGAAACTCGAGGCCCGTTTTTTATTTGTTCCATCATTGTCTATCAGGGCGAAGCCTGTCCCATGTAGGTTCGAAGACCAGACATTGATGGTGTGGGGGAAGAGAAAGGAAGTGTGACAGTGCATGAGCGACCCCACCTCCGAGCAGTCTTGAGGTTCCAGTTCCAAACCCCTAAAGCCCCACCAGCCCGCCCCCCGCACCCATGCTGGCCGAAATCTAGTACTCCGTGTGGTTATTAAGGCCGCAGTATTAACAGAGAAAAGGCATGCCTCTCGCGCGTGCCCCTTTCCCTTCCGCCTAGAATCCACCCGAGAATGGGCCATTAGAAGCGACGTAGAACGCATAGCAGGAATAAGGTAAGCTTATAAGATGAAGAAACCTGAGATTGCAGGACCCGAACAAAGGAAGGCGGTTAAGCTCAGTCATGCAACTTACTAGGGGACTGTGTCTGGGCCGGATAAAAGGAAGAAGATTCACCACCTTGCGTAGTCATCCTTGGAAGAAACGGATGGATTCGCGAACATGCCCGAGGCTCGGGGCCAGAGCGTTTCGACTTTCCATATCGGAACAGACCACTGCCACGAGGTGAGCGTGTGTACCACACATGCGTGCGTACTGTACACTAATCCAACTATGACTGACACCGTACCACTGTTTCGTGGCGGTTATATGGCGCCACGCGGCGAGCGTTCCTGGTCAATATATCTGCTAACAGCTTGAAAAATTTCCATGTCTCTCGCAGCGGCGCACAATAGGTGAGGCGATCTTTCAAGCCCCGATTCTGATGGCTGCATCTCACACCGAGTGGCGTCTCCCCCTCTCGCGCTTCGGCTAGACTCTTGATGGTCTCCCGCTGAGACTCACCAAGTAAATAGAATCACATGACGCCATTATCTTCCCCTTGTCCTCAAGCACATGGCCGGATATGCACAGGACACTGAGACGGCTTTCAGAGTGGTTTACGGCTCGGTAGCGAGGATGCCGCCAAGGTGATGTTTGTAAGACGTACTTTGCCTACCAGAGCGTATACTCTCTTGGTGGATCGCAGAGGCCTCAGAACCACTCGGGCTGAGAATTTAGCAGCTAGAAAAGGTTCCAAAGGGAATATCGTCGAGGACAATACAAGACGAGAACGAAGAAGCCTTGGAAGGATGTACTACAGCGGCGATATTGAGTGGCGTCCAGGCCATGGACCCAAAGGGCCACCGATACAGCAGAAGTGAGGGCGGCGGATGAACGCATCTCCTCGCTTGTTGTAGAGGGAAACTGCGGCGCCGTGGATCGATATGATCTCGACCGCGCATTGACGCCAGCAGGCTTGAGGAGCACCAGGAGATTGCTCAAGGTCTGGCCTCTGGGCCAACTCCACACAAGACGGTGAATATGAGGTCGTGCTCCAGAATGAGGACGGGACAGGATGGTTATGCCCAGAATGGATCTCGACTTTGAAACGAAAGCACGAGGTCAAAGCACATATCAAGATCACCCACGAGCCGCCCGAATTTGAGTGGTTCAGCCGCAGGGACAGCCTGACAAGGCACCTCCTGACACTAGAGCACCTCCGCCGCGTGGCCGGTAGCCCCTTGCCTAAGTATGTAGAAGGCCATGTCGTCCATCGGATTATAAACGATAGGAGGCGCAGGACGATGAGGTTGACTAAGGAGCAGAGGTAAGATTGAGTCTGATTGACAGGTTCTGAGACCGCAGGAGTAGCACACTAACCATCATGCCCACTGCCTAGCTGCCATCCTATCGATCCATATCGATGCTTGATGTATGACAGTCTGGCTCGTGCCCACTGGCACATCAACGAAGATTTGTCGTGGTCGAGGATAAGCTGGCTGCTTTCAACGTTCATGTAAGGCCATTTCCTGTCTCGTCGCAATCATGCTCTTCCACCGTGGGCCTCCCGTAGAGGAGTGAGGAATCATCTTGTGTTTTCGTTCGAACTCGAGCGACGTCTCGGTTAATCTAACTAGTAGACGTGTGCTTTTCTAGTTGGTGTGATACTGCTATCTTGCGGCTGTTGTAATTAGGCGTTGACTTGCTCCTTAGTAAGCCATCTACACCTGCGTGCTCGTCAAATGTCATCACGTTCTAAATGTACGAAGGACCCTTGAGCTTGGCCTCACCAGTGAGTCGAGACTGAAGAAGGGAGAGATATAAGAGCGAGGTTATTCCCAACTACCAAAATATAACTTGAACGCGAACGCGAACGTACAGTTATCATACATGGCCATGGGAAGTGCGGTGAGACATCTCGTTATTTGACATCTTCATTGTATACCTGGCGCTCAGTTATTACGCGACCGCGAGGTCAGAGAGCCGCTGTCGTACCATCAGAATGTCCACCGCATGAAGTATTCGACAGTCAGCAGTCAACGTAAGTACGTTGATCCACAAGCTCGATTGCTCCTGGGGATATAATTAGGGATAGATCATAACGGCATCGATTTGCATAAAAATACATGTACACTGTAGTAGTGCTGTATGCGGGGGTTGTCAATATGGCAAGACCAAGATTCACAAACGACAGTTCCAGGCAACGAGAAAGGCCATGATGTTCATACCCTCGTGCCATAAATCAGAAATCGCCAAGATCAATCTCAATAGATTGTAACACGCGGGACTCAAAATCGCTCTTTGAAACACTGTTAGGTGGTTTTGGCTGGTCAGAAAGCGCGGTTGAGGGAAGGGGGGAGACAGATCGTAGCGTGGCCTCCTGGGGTCCTAAGACAGGCGTGCCAGAACCATTCGCACTTGGCGTGTTTGGTCTAAAAGCAAGGGAAGAAAGTGGATGGATAGGAGTAATAGCGGATGCAAAAAGAACAAAAAACCTACCGGGATGTGAACAACCGAGGAACAGTCTTGAGACGTGCGCTAGGATCCGACGGAACCGGTGTCCCGCCGTTACGCGCAGCTAGCTTACGCTCGCGCCGTCTACGTTCTGCTTCTTGAAGTTCTGCGTGGCGAACGGCGTCGAGATTTGCTTTGCGGTTCCTTTCATTCACCTTTGCCATCAGATCAACAGCTTCCTCTTTCCCTGCTTTGCTGCCAAACTCGGCAGTTTTCGCTGCCAGCTCTTCGAGCTGTTTGTCGATATCTATAACCTCTGCCTGGTCGTTCCTGCGGAGAGCTAATGTCCGCGCTTGGTTGAGTCGCGACCTCTCCATGGTCATTCCAGCCGAATTGTACTTGTTTGTCTGTAGCTGGTTCTTGCGGGCAAGCATCGCCGTGATGTCGCTCTAGGGTGGAGGTTGTGACGCATGAATGACCGACCGGGTGATTGTACAAACCTCTGTCATTGGCTGGCTGACTAGTCTAGATAATTGTGCAACTTTCTTCTCAGTCTGGCGCTTATTCGGAAGTTTCAAACGGTCGTGCTCGCAAACTTTGACTAGACGGTCAAATTCTCGCTGCTGTGTACTCAGTGCTTTGTCCATTCAATGATTAGCTGGACACGGACCTGTGTGAACGGAGAATTCGAAACCTTGTCCATAGGGAAAGCTCGCACAGAACTACCATGCTTTAATTCAAATGCCTGGTTGACGTGTTGATTATTTATTGTATAAGGCTTGACAAGATCAGCTGCAAGGTCTAACACAGGCGTGAGCAAGGCCATCAAAAAAAAAAAGGGGGGGGGGGGGGAGAATATCCATACTCTGGACCTCACAAATGCGGTATACAGGCTGATTTTGGTCTTGACCAATAAGATATCGTACCCAGGCACCTGTGAGGGATGAAAGATCCGAACAGCGCTCTGAGGTTTGATATACGCACCTTTAACATAGTCTTCAAACCAAGGTGCCATGCAATGCTTCGCAAGCATGTCCCGAGTGAGTCGAATCTTCTCTAAATCCTCTAATGTCACCTTGTCGTCTTCAGGGCTCTGCATTTCGTACAACTTCTTATCCTTGTCTTCCTCTTCCTCAAACTTGCTGATCTGACCATCTTCTTCTTCGTCAGATGACGTCTCCATATCCATAGGTGAGGATGAGCGATCACGCTTAGGGGACGACCTCGACTTTGCGTGCCAGTTAATACCTGAACCAGGATGATAAAAGCGCACTCACGCGTTTCTTTTCATCCTTAGCTTTACGCCGAGCCTTCAACTCGTCAAGCTTTCGACTCTTCTCCCTGGTAGCCCCGCGCACAGCATGTTGTCCTGTAATACCACAGACCATTAGTAAAGTCCACCACATGAGAAACACACATACGCTTCGCCGCCTTTGATACACTGTCCCCCTCGCCCGGCCTCTCCTTCTGCGCTTTGAGCATTTGATCGAGATTGCGCTTGTCCTGGATTCGCTGCATTTCATCCGCGCGTTGGGCAATAGCTTCTTCGCGCTCAATCTCAGGCATCTCCATGAGCCTATGCCGGACCACAGTAACGGCGTATCAATCATAAATGAAACCTGAGAGACAGTGTGGCACGGTACCGTTGTCGGTCAGCTTCATCAATATACTTGTTCTCTAGCGGGTAAGGATTCATGTCTTCTTGATCCTCCTCACTCTCAGGCTCGTCTCCATCAGTGAAAGCATCAGAGGTCCTTCATATGGTTTGAAGGACCACTATAAGTTTGCTACGGCCAACGCAAGCGAAAGAAAGGAAACTGACTCTGGCTTACGCCGCTTAGAACCAGAGCTCTTTGAGGTTGAGCCTTGGCCCCTTTTTCGCTTCTTCTCTGTGGCGCCAGCGAGCTCAAGCAGCTCATCGTCGAAGTCGCCCTCAAAGTCAGACATGGTAAATGATGGTGGATGAAAGATGAATGCAAAAGCTGAGATATGTGAAAGAACAATGCGGCTTTATTTCGAGAGCGGTGCTATTCCGGAATTTGCCGGACAATTGACACGTCTTGTGATGATGTCGGTTCCGCCAATTACGCGGGAGTTCTGTTGCAAGGAAAAGGCGCACACTCACTCTCAGGACAGAAGATAGAATAAATACAAAAACATCATGACTGCTCTGCAATAACAACCTTCTTCCGCTCCGCCTTGGGCTTTGACTCTCCTGCTCTGGTGTGCTTTCGTCTCCGTTCCTCTTTGACCCGTTGCGCTTCCAGCATTGTGCGCTTGAGCTGGGCTGCTTTGTATACAGGTTTTGGGATATGTCGACTCCTGCTTGAATGCGTAAGTTTCCATTGTCAAAATATAAAAACAGAGTAGGATACCTCTGAACTTTGCTGATCTGAGCATCCATCTTCCATCGCTCCTTGAGGCTTTCACGGTACTCAATGGCAGCACGCTCTCTCGCCGTAATGATTCCAAGTTTTTCAGAGGCCTTTGCCTTCCATATGCGCACATTACCATCGTCAGACCCAGAAAGCACGAATCGCGCATCGGCAGTGAACAGGGTCGAAAGCACTCTGTGACAGATGTATTATGCATCACTCTATATAAGTGAAAGAAAAGACTAACCTTTGCATACGCTTAGTGTGATATACTTCTGGAGAAGTACCGCGACCCTCTTTCCATATTCGCACGGTACGATCCCAACCTCCACTTACAAACTCTGTTCCAGTCGGGCTCCAATCACAACTTGTGACAGCGGCGACGTGAGCCTTGTATATCTGTGTTGGTGCTTGCAATGATCTAATATCAAATGTATACAGATTATGATCCTCAGATGCAAGAAGGACTGAAGTAGGGAACGTCGGTGACCACGATAGTGCGTTGCTTTTCATCTGTATGATATCGGTGTGTGATACTCCAGGTCGTACAAGTGGTTACCTACCTGCATCACCAATTTGCGTTCCGCTTTTCCTGTTCTGATATCGTATAATATGAATGTACGATCTGATCCCACACTCGCAAGCACCGATGACTCAGAAAGGTTAAAGCGAACGCTCATGACCGTCTCCGTCGAGGTTGAGAATGTGAGGTTCATTACCGCAGCACTCCTGGCCGGCGATGACTGTTATGTTTCGAGTCATTTGGAGGCCTGATAGAGCTTACTTCGTCTCATCCCATATCTGAACTGTATTCGAGGCTGTTGCAAATACCGGATCACTTCTGTGGTGGTCTATTGAGCTAAAGAGTGAAACTTTAATGAGAACGCCGTGCTAATTAGGTTGTGAACGAACTTAAATGCAAATTTCCCTGAAAAGAGATTTAGCAGTTGTTGCTGCATGAAGTAAGCACAGCAGCCGGGTACAATGCACGGAGTACACACCTGAGGTGGACCGGCATCTGTCATGTCAACGGAAGGGCGCATATCCCACAATTTAACATTGCGATCAACACCACAGCTCAAAACCCTGTGCTCGTCCGCAAAGCACAGTCCAGATACCTTCCCTTTATGTGCCCCTTGTACTCCGCACAACTGCTTCTGTTGAGCTAGATTGTGCAATACGATATCTACGCAGTGGGTGGTCAGTAGATGTTTCACCATTTCATGATGCGCAACCCGCACGCACACACCTCCATCCCAGCTGCCGCTAACGACGTCCGTAATCGAGCCTGGTTTACGTGCCATGACTTCAACAGCATCGACGTGACCATCCAGGCTCGCAATAAACGGTTTCGCAAATATGCGATCCATTTTTGCGGCGTTCAGTGCTCGTGTTCGTTCACGAGCACGAGCAAAAGGGTGCATAAGAGGCTCTAGATTACGCTGCTTGGGGGTAGGGTCTCCAGGGCGAACACAGAGATGGGTCGAAGGAGCATGCTGAAGGACAGATACTTTCTGCAAGTTGAATAAGATAAATTCAAAAATTCAAGGCGTGAGAAAGGGTTGCCCACCACCATCGCCACGCTCCGAAAGAATGCGTGCTGTGGTTGGAAGAGTTAAAGGACACGATAGGGTTCGAATTAAAAGGCCTTAAAAATCAGAGCGCTCAAGTAGCACAGAATCGCGAAAGTCCTCCAATACTGTAATATGAAAAAGCATGAAAAGTGAGATTGTATTACATAACCGGTTTCCAAAACCAGCAACTGGCTAGAACTATAAATCACATGACTTGCTATTGCCAAGCCGAAAATGAATGTATATGTTTACACCACTGGTAGAAACAAGATAAAACTCAGCAGAAGACAGAAATCCTACGCGCGGGGCGGAACTACAGTAAGCTTCACCACAGTTAGACGCATAAAACACAGCAAGACCATGACACAGTAAGACTTTGTTTTAGATGTTACTACTGCCAGTGCTTGCTCGCTAATACTTGACTAAACCAGAATAATTATCCTATATAATCGTTAAGTCAGCAACGGAGACCTGTGCTGTATCGTATGGGATCATGCTATGAAAATTCCAGTGACGCTATGGTTTGGTAAGGCTAATCGCCCTTAGTGCAGGACAACATTGGGGTTAAAGAAGTGCAGCACGAAAGAGGATAGTCAAATCGCGACCGCCCTCGTGCAAATGCCGAGGGTCAGTCTGGGAGGTGTGTATTCTTTTCTGGAACGAAAACTCGAACCCGGTGTACATGTGGAAAAGAATGGAAGACGAACAGGGTGTAGGTGAGTGGGTTGGCGAAAAACTTGAAATACACTGATGGAGCAAGAAGAACGATGACAAAAAGAGATCGGAAAATGAAAGGTTCACTTTGCTCACCTGAGAGTGGATGTCAAAAAAAAAAGCCACTGAGAGCGAATGCCTGCCCTCCAAGTGGAGGGGAAGCCAACTCAAACGGAATGAGCTAAAAAAGACAGGAAGAAAAGAATGTAGAATTCTCAAAGAACATATAGATCTTGAAGCACAACAATTTGAACGAGGCTCACAGAGAGCAGGAGGTTCGCAAAGAGCGGGAAATCTGGAGAAAGCGAAGGACATGTGGGCAGGGGTGGATTGAAGAGAGTACGGGCCTGTACGAATTGACCGCAGCTTGCACAGGATGCCACCAAGAATAGCATAGGCAGTGACACAGTCGTAAAAATTGTGCATTTCGTTCCAAGATGCAGATCTATACATAAAGTCCAAATTTTCTGCGCCTCTGAGCTCAGAAGGTAGCATGTACTGGTTAGTACCTTCATCAAACCCTCTGCCTGTTCTTAGCATGTTGGCTACTGGATTGATAATTAACCAAGACTCCTGTATCATCACCTCGTCTACATTCATCACCATGTTCCAAGCCTATGGTCTCATCCAAAATCCAAGCTTATTGCCATTGCAAGAGGTGCGTGCATTGGGTTCGAGGCCCAGTGAAATGGAGCTTGCTGGGACAGGCCGGTTCTCTTGAACAATGGCCAGCGATACTAGAGACCAAGGGCCAGTGTCAGACTCAGAGAGTAGAGGATGGAGTTTCTCAGCCTAGTTGGATACATTGAGGCTGCAATTCAACACAGATAATTGATTATACAGTAAGTCAGTAGTCACTTAGATACCATGGTCTTGTTTTATAGCTCCACTTACTGACAATCACAAATTCTTGAAGTAATAGAAAAAGCCCAGCACTTTGCTGAATTCCAGCCTCAATGTATTCCTAATTTTTGTTTTTGTTTCTGCCAGTAGTGTAAACATGTACTTTTGCTTTTTTGTGTTTTTGGCCTGCTGTTGAAGAGTGGTAATAACAAGTCATGTGATTTAGTCATACATTGTTGGTCCCTACCTTGGTAAATTTGCACAAAAATGTAGTACAAAGTAAAAAATGCAGGGGGCACACATACACATTTTTTTTGGCAACAATTAATGTCATAGGAAGCATAGTTAAAAAGTAGAGTCAGCAAGCCAGGTATAGTACTGGATACAGTAAATCTCACCTTAGCCTCAAACAGACTGATGGGAAAAATCTGCATAAAACGATATGAATGGATTGGGTTGCTTAGAAACTGTATAGTACCAGAAGGATGGAAGTAAATCTAAAGATATGAATATGTTGGGAGAGAAGTCGTGCGTTGGGGTTTGCCGAATTGCCATAAGTGGAAGGTAGGTTCGAAACGGCCACGTCCAACGCTCGGCCACCATAGAAGTACAAGAGATGACATGATCGCAGTAGGACAGAGTGAACAGTTTCTCGCGCCAAGCGCGCTGTACGGAAGCTTGGGGGCCTTGCGAATTCGAGGGTGTGGAGGGAAGGTAAGAGACGTGCGCAAAGAAGAGTAGCAGGCTCCAGTCTTGAGCACAAAACAAGGAGAAAGATGATATGATTAGACGGGGTAAGTATAGAAGGAGAGGGCGGCATGCCCTGGGTAGCGTAGTATCTGCGTGATATCTCCGAATGCTGAGGGCACACCCAGTCCCCTTTTATCCCGTAGTCGCGTATGTACGTCGCTCCGTGTCTGAGCTTGGCCCAAGTCGAAGCGTCCACGTATGAATAGGTATAGTAAAGATAGGGTCCTGGCGTTGTATATGCGTACTGTAGCGATGACAAGTAAAATAGAAGTCGTACTGTACTACGCGCTGCCAAATCGTTCGGGCGCACGGTCGTAAAACATATAAAGACCCGAGAACTGCCGGGGCCGTCAAAGCGTATGTATGTGGTCGTCAATAGCCTGCTTGCAGGTCTTACAGCGCGCTTGCGTATTCAAACAGACTCGGCATCGTAGGTTGTGTCACGCACAATTCCATCCTCCGAAATTTCCACCTTCAACCCATCGTGCGCAGGACGAAGCCAGATAGGTGTTCCGCCCCCAACCAACTCGATTACATGCTCTTCTAAATGGGTAAGTTGTTTCCCATCTGGCACCCCTTTTCCTTGGACTGTCTCGCCGATGGTGACGTATTCGTCATGAGATATTTCGTGTTCAAATCCCGTGAGGTATGTTCGCTTCGCATTCATCCTTCTGGCCGCATCGACTGCTTTCTTGAGCCCAAAATGCGACGTGTGATCTTCCAAACGAAGACAATCCACGACGAATATCGCGTATTGCTTATGGAGCAAATCCCGTTGAAGCAACGCCCAGGCATTATCGGGTATATGAGAAACGTCCGACAGATATACCACCAAGTCTTGTATCATGAAGCCAAAGCATAAGTTGGGCTGCTCCGACTGTTTCGAATCAGCCTCGGAGGAAACGCAACAATTTTGGGAAGAAGAGTCTGAGTGCGTCGTTGATGTTGAAGGCATGGTGACATCGGGTGTAGGTATGAACGGAGGTTGTTTCAAAAATATTCGACCATGATGAACTTCACGAGAACCAAACATCAATGACCTTGTTAGACATTAGGAGAGGCCAAATCACTCTCACCTGCGAAGGGCGTGATCTCTATACCGGTGTCTTCGATCGTAAAGAGTTCTCCATCATTAATGATATGCCATTTAAATTTCGGGACCTAGCATCCGTCAATGTGTCTGTTCCCTAGTGAATCATCGAGGCAATTTACATCACCGCTGCCAGTTGCGCATCCTTCCTCCACCAAATAGTGAAAGCGTTAGTTGACACCATCATAAGTATCTTGCGATAAATAGACATCGATATGGGGCTGGATGGTACCCCTATAGGTCCAACCTAGGATTGATATCAGCACAGAATTCTTCAACCAGAGAAATACATACTTCGTAAATCATCCAGGCCATTCATAGCTAACAAAGTGCTGTTCAATACCCAGTGATGCAAATGAGATATTGTTTACTGACCGTCGGCATGAGGATGGGTGATGAGAACAGCGTCAATACGTCGTAGACCATACTTCGGAAACCACTCATGAGCAGCAGCTAGGAAATTCTTGCCTACATCTATCACGATGGTGCTAGACACCGATTAATATCTAGAAACACCCTCAGCCGACAAGAGATACACACCGCTTCTTGCCATCCCTCCCAGTCATGCAAAACACAGAAGATGTGTTTCGCCTAATGTTTTTCTTTCCTTCTGGCTTAAGTGTCGAGAGACAAGTGTGGCAATGAGGGTCCTCAGGTCCGGCTGTAATGCAATCTATTTGCGGTAAGCTTGACGACGTTCCCGTGCCCAGGAAAACGAATCCCATTGTTGTCGTCGTATGCGTCTGAATATGGTCGTTCATGATGCTGTTATAGATACCGCAAGCCTTCCAGCAAATTGGCTAACTTGGATTATATAGGTGCTGGAAGTTTCTGGATATACCGATCGATGCCAGCTTCGGAGTCGGGAGAAGCGACCAAGGGGAGATGGCTTGGGTAGCAGGGAGTCGGTATGAATCACGGTGCTGAATGGGACGGCATTTTATACGATAGAGCCGCAGTGAATCGTCTGTCGAACATATGTGACGAAATTGGACATTCTTGTCTATTCTGTTCGCGCTCGCACAGCAGAACCCGCTGCCGCAACGCTATGGTAGATAGTGAGCGTTGTACGTACGCATCATGAATGTACAACACTATTGTGTCACGCATTGTTGCACACAAGTACTATTGTGCCACAAAAAGCCCGCCTGGATTTTGGCCAGTTGCAATCGCTCACAACCCAATTCTGCTTGCCACCGATCACAACTGGTTACAATCGCCGTAAATTGGTAGTGATGAAGCTTGGGACATATTTGCTTACAATCCCGTTACAGCTTGCATGTACGTATCTTTCTAATGTCTTGTACTGTAGTTACGACAATAAGGGGAATTTAAACTTGGTGATGCCAGAATCAGCAGACTCACGGGCATTACATTGCGCAACTCTGACATGCCCTGAGCACGTAGACAATAAGTCAGCGGCATGTACGGCGCGACATGACGTGACACGGTATGGCGCGACACGACAATGACGCGTAACTGTCCGAGTCTGAAAGTTGTTCGGCCATGCTATCTTAGTCAACAAAAGGGCAAATCAGTACTTTCATATTGGGAGTCGATAACTAACTAACCTATTCGGGTAGTAATGACGCCAGTCACTTATGAATCACGCACGATTAAGCTAGTGAGGAGCCTGGCGACATGGATGAGGTTCGTACAACTTGAAGCGGGGCTCAGGCTGTCGACTGTCAAGATCAGTAGTCCGGAACCAAAGGGGTACTATGGCTAGTGCTCGTTACAACCTGTGTTCATTAATCCGACAAAGATAGTCTGTAGAGATCGCAGAATCAATATATATTCCCATCGATATTTGACATAAATGCATGCTAGCCTTTCTGGAAACCTTCAGCTTTTCAGAAGCATTTATCGTAGTACTGTGCATAATTCAATGTCTCTGAAAACACACCTTCTTGGAATGAGTCAAGTTGGATCCGGAGTTCCCTATTTAATTTAATTTAATTTAATTTAATTTAATTTAATTTAATTTAATTTGAGGGGGAGGAAGACTTTTCTACTCACACTTAAAAGATGTATACTGACCAACATGCAAAATTTCCGAGGGAAATGAAGGCTTGACATGACATTGCAGCTGTTGTGTGATATTAAGACTTCATGTGGCCAATGCCGTGCACTGACGTGCACTCGGCTGGCGACTGTGAGCTGCTGAGTCTGAATCGGCAGACTGTCGGCACGCTGACAGACTGCGACAGAACTCGGAGAAACTAATGAACAGTGTGGTCAACGTCATATTTTTAGCCTTCATTAGCTTTGCTCACAATTTATGAGTGGTTTTTTCATCTAGTCATGTTGCGATAGATGAATCCAGTTATCGTACAAGATTTCAAGGTGAATGAAGGAGATATGAATGAGGCACGAGTTTTTCATTGATGTTATAACAAACACAATTCAACATGACCATGATCGTTATTGTAAAGCACGTGATGCAGCGGGCATCCGACGTAGTCCCCCAATATATCTCGTTTCCTGAGAGAGCACGTTGAACCATCCTTGTCTTTGTCTCCAATCTGTATCCTCAACCCCTGCCTTCATAGCGTAGTCAAGTTATTTCGTCTATTCCCCTAATAAACCGACATCTTTATGACCTCAAGCATTCCACCAACCTCCACCGGCGCTTCCGTCCCTCTTCCCCCTCGAGACACAAGTTCCTTGGGCAACAGTCCACCAGTATGGGCTCTCGAAAGTAGTCTGGCACCTTCTGTATCAATACCGCTACCCTCAAAGTGCGCCAGACACGACAATGGTCGCGAGGGCGTTTGTTGTAAAGAGCTCAAGGGCGAGGACGAGCGTACACTTGTCGACCCGGACGTTGTCAGAGACGTGTAAGCTCCTATCCTTTATTTCTGAACTCCATTCAAGTACACGTTGGACCGTCCGTTCATTGCTCGCGTCTCAAATCCATTGTCTCTGGTCTCGGTGATCCACGCATGGTTATTCTTGCTGCGTGGCATAAAATTGATGCAGACGAGGAGCATGCTCGGAACATCTGTTTCTGCGGCGGCCATATTTGAACGTGCAATGCACTGGTTTCTTGGGAGCTTCTCACCTCATCTATTTTTATCTCCCACGATGTCCCTTTTTTTCTTTTTAACAACGTATGAATTCCGCTCGATTCTAACCTGTTTCCCGCAGCGTGATAGGTCTATCGGATGGCTTGACAGTTCCATTTGCCCTTACGGCTGGGCTCTCGTCCCTTGGCGAATCGAAGCTGGTCGTAGTCGGAGGCATTGCAGAGCTTATCGCCGGAGCTATTTCCATGGGCATTGGGGGTTTCCTTGCCTCTCAAGCTGAGCGCGACTACTATCGGTTTTTGCAGCGTCAGACATCCGCACGAGTTCTTCGTTCGTGTGATGGAGAAATGGAGCGCGAAGTCTATGCCGTGCTCGGTCAAGTGGGTGTCGACGAAAAAGTATCACGGCAGGTGGCCCATAACCTTCGCGAGATTGAAGTGGGACATTTGGCCTCAGACGGCTTGGCGTCCGCTTCCAGTGTACACGGCAATGGAAGCGACGAAGA
Source organism: Albatrellus ellisii (assembly GCA_003314395.1). Taxonomy (NCBI): domain Eukaryota; kingdom Fungi; phylum Basidiomycota; class Agaricomycetes; order Russulales; family Albatrellaceae; genus Albatrellus; species Albatrellus ellisii. The sequence goes on from QLPN01003026.1 coordinate 39,570, forward strand.
GGGCGGATTGAGGTGGAGTANACCTCGGAATTACGGCATTTTTACTCAAGTTTGGCGAGGGGCTTCGTATGTCTCGTGTTGCGTATTTCACGCACCCAAACACGCTGACGTGCCTTTCTCAGACGAAGTTCCCACCAGGCGCCTTTACATTTCAGCTTTTACAATAGGGATGGGATATCTGTTGGGCGGTCTCATTCCTCTTCTTCCCTATTTCTTCATACCCCGTGCCCATGTTGCGCTCATTTACTCCTGCCTTCTTACTGGTGTGGTTCTGCTCATCTTTGGCGCTGTTAAGGCGCGTATCACTGGAGCAGCGGGCGTCGGTATTGGAGGCTATGTCTGGGGCGCCACCAGCACACTCCTGGTTGGAGGGGCGGCGGCGGCGGCGGCATATGGCATTGTTGCACTTTTGGAGAAGTAGTCGAGGCTTGTTACGCGGCTCTTTGTTTTTGGACAGTGGCTATTTGTATGTATATCCTTTCTTACCACATGCAATGTTTCCAGAGGCCGGTTAGATTACAATGGTTGGTGACATTGGGGACATGACATGGCCGTGTTACATCGTGTATTGCTACCATACTTTCTTGACTTATTATCACCTCCACTGTTGCATGTAATCCATGTATCAGTTGGGATATGAGATTTGGGCACGGACGCTTATTTGAGATATTGGATAACCGGCCCAGCTAGGCCCGAGCCGAAAACATGAGATAGCGCAGATTCTTATAACTTGCTCTATCCATCCACGAAGTACCGTCGTAATGTCCCCGCTACAGCGCCGCCTCCAACGCATTCTGCATGAGCTCACACCCGCGCCACCGTCCATTGGCCAGCTGCGTCTCGGGGACATCACCTACGACGTACCGGTTGCCCAGACACCCTCACGTCTGCCCCATTTCACAGAAGCAGCCCCCCTCGATGTGCACGATCCGCTGAACCTCGACAACCTGCATTTCATGCTCCAGAAGTATCTGCTTGGGCAGGATGTATTTTTGCTTTCCCAGCCAGGTCCGTATGCTCGGCGTCTGGCCCTGACTTTCTGCAGGTATGTGTTCACAGATCGAACGCCTTGTGTTTGCACCATGGCGTTTCGTACCGTCGGTCTGCTGTTGTTGATATGCGAGATTGCCAGTCTCGTCAATGCGGAGTATGAGTACATTGCGCTCCACCGGGACGTAGGCGAGACAGAGCTTAAGCAAGGTAGGGAGATCAGACGAGGTGGGAACCTTGTTTATGTCGACAGTGCTGCCGTCCGTGCCGTCAAGCACGGTCGTGTCCTCATCATCGAAGGCATAGAGAAGGCGGAGCGTGGTATCATGCCTGTATGCGCGCTCTATTTATGCTACCTTTGCCGGTCTATAATATTGTCTCGCAGGTCCTCAACAATTTATTAGAGAGTAGAGAGATGTGAATCCCATACTTGCGCGTTTGCCAAGTTACTGACGCAGCAACATCCAGGAACCTAGACGATGGAACACATATTCTTCATCCACACCGTTATGCCCTCCTAGAGTCCTCTGATTTCCCCGCAGATGCCAAGAGGAAAACTTTCGTTCCAGCGCACTCCCGCTTCCGGGTGATTGCTATTGCAGCGCCCGTGCCTCCACACTCAGGCTATCCGCTTGACCCCCCATTTCGCAGCCGGTTCCAAGCCCGCTTTGTTGATCCGGTCGGCTCTCTCCTTGCCCTAACGTATTCACCCGCCCCATCCCCTGCCCCATCAAGCACGGCAGAAAGCTTGCTTCGTAGACTGCGTCAAATCATCCTTTCCACGCAGTATGCAACAGAGGCGCGCCACTCCCTCGACGCCATCGCGAAATCAGCGCTCCCGGCATTTCCGCAGACGGCTTTGCAGAAGCTGGAGAGGCTCCTTGCGCACTTCTCGCCGCCAGGGACACTCACACCCGTGCAGCTCTCGCGCTTGCTCCTGACGCTCCATCCCGCGCTGGCGCATGCGTCATTCCAGGCGTGGGCGCTGCTCAGCAGTCAGACAGAACAGGCAGGCCTTGGCCCTCTCGGTGCGGCGCATTCGGCGGGTGGTCATGAGATTGGTCTTCTGGGGTATACCGCGTGCAGCATAGTGCGTGTTGCCCCAGACAAAGCTGGAATTACATTTGGGGGACCTGGGGGTAATATAACGATTGAGGTACCCGCAGGGCCACTGCAATTCCGCCCGTTCCCGCCCACGGAAGAACGCAGACTGTTCTCAACACCACGCTTCCTCGGTCTCTTGACATGCTTCTTGCAAGCCCATGCGCTGGGCTACGACATCTCGTACGTGCCTCCTGCCGCCCTTGCCACAGCATCTGCATCGACATCGCTGCTTGTGAAGACATTTGGTGAAATGCTAGGATATGAGACAGAGGCGGTACACCTGTACAAGGAGCTCGGCGGGAGGGAACTCCTGATGCGGCGCAAGATCGAGGAGGGTGGAGCGACTGTCTGGGAGCCAAGGTACGGCTTGTGCTATTTTTGTGTTTTCGGTGTTATGGAATTGCTCGATGTCAAGTCCCCTCATTGAAGGCGCATGTGCGGGACGTTTAGTCCATCTGTCGGGTCTGGATGTCATTGGTTTGACCGCGGGCTCGCTGGCCCGTCTCACGCAGGATCGTGAGGTTGAACTTTGGGAGACGAAACGCATCGTTTCCACAGTACCAGAAGTGGAGGTAAGCTTGCACACGTTATGTCAAAGCGGGGTGTATACTGACTGTAGGTCGAGTCTGGCAATGATGATCTATCGACGACACACCCGGCATTCCGTATCATCAGCACGTCCTCCAAGTCCACTCTCTTACGCGACTGGCTCTCCGATGAGCATGCAAATATGTTCTTGCCCATCCCAGCTCAACCCATGGACGAAGGCGAAGAGCGCGCCGTCCTGCTAGCCACAGGATGTACAGTAGACAAAGTCAACACGCTGTTGAGTTTCGCGGCGCTCTACAGACAGGGCATGTCGTCTGATAACATGCTCAAGAACCGTAAACTCGGGACGCGCACTCTCGTGCGCATCGCAACCCGTCTTGCGCGTTTCCCGTGGGACGACGACTTGCATGGCCTTATTAGTCGCACGCTCTTGGCAGAATTTCTACCTGCTACGGAGCGCATGAGTCTCGAGACATCGTTGGAGAGCTGCGGGATCAAAAAGATCACTTCGGTGGTAAGTCTGGTAGTACCTTGCTGTTCATATACGCATGGGTATGACCGGACTGTCGACAGTTCCATCCATCGCCTGTCGTGCAAGGCGACGGCGTTTTATTCTTAGAACCCAGCGATTCAGCAGAAAAAACAAGGGCGATTCTCATTCCTAGATTTGATGCTGCTCAGGATCCGGAAGGCGCCATTTCTTATGTGCCTCACATGGATCATTTTTACGATAATAGCTTGCAGACAGCCCTTATGCGCGACCTTGCAATAGACTTTGAGCTGCTTGGCGAGCATCTGGTTCTCCTTGGTAATCAGGTAGGTTTTCCCCTGCTTACTCATTGAAGGGCTTGCTCATCGCTGCTTCGGTGGCAACAAGGGCGTCGGGAAGAACAAGCTAATTGATAGGTGAGTCGTTGACGTCATTGATTCTTATTGAATATGTATTGAGCGCACGGTTGAACAGACTATGTCAAGTGGGTCCTGAGACTGCTCATGATGACTATTCTCCTAAACGGCGCTGTAGCTCCTTCAACGGCCAAGAGAATATATCCAACTGCACCGTGATACCACAGTCAACCAGCTTATGTTCCAAACATCCCTGGAAGCCGGTTTGATCAAGTATACCGATTCGCCTTTATTGCGTGCCGTTACCCTGGGACGCGTGATCATCATCGATGAGGCAGACAAAGCCCCCGAGCACGTTGTTGCGATATTCCGCAGTCTGGCAGGTCAAGGAGAACTCACTCTTGCAGATGGACGCAGACTGAGGCGCGTACGAGAACGAGAGGGTGATATACTCATCCACCCGAACTTCCGCTTAATTCTGCTCGCCAATCGGCCAGGATACCGTGAGCACGCGACGATAGATCACCGTCCTCTATCGGCGTTTACCTTTTTGTGACAGCGTTCCTTGGAAACCATTTCCTACAAGTTCTCGGTGACAACTTCAGTTGGTACGGGTTATGTCGAATACACACGATTATCTGTCTAATAATGGTGTTCGGCAGTCATTCGGTCTCGAACCCAGATTTGCAGTCGGAGAGAAAGCTGTTATCCCAACTTGCTCCTGAAATAGAAGAGGCTTTGTTGCTTCGCCTCGTAAGAGCATTCTATGACTTGAGGAAAGGGTACGAAGACGGGTCGTTGGCGTACCCGTACTCGTTGCGAGGTGAGACGTGATACCTTTTAAGTGCAACCTCTGTTGCTGATTCCAGGGTATTTTCCTAGAGTTGATAGCGATTGTCCGTCACATGCGTGCATATCCACATGACCCGCTTGACAATGCGCTGCGCAACGTCTTTGATTTTGATGTCTATAAACCGGAAACCATCGAGCAGCTTGTTGGCATCCTCCAGCACCATGGGTATTTATCATATCCTACTCAAATTCGTGTGATTACTTGCTAATCAGCATTTACTCAGACTCCATGTCAAACATATGGGTCTGGATGCGGCACGGGAGAACGTTCAAAAGCGTGTTCTTGACCTGAAATTCGAACCCAAAGGATCCACCGAGCTGTCAAAACCCAAACTCGGGGTAGAAGACCCGAATGATGAGCCGCATACTGGCGGCAACACCTGGTCAGGAGGTGTGAGTGTGTCCAAGTCGATCCCATATTCTCCCCCGATTGACCGCGGATGATAAAACAATCAGACCGGCGGACGGGATACAGCTGGTTTAGGTGGTCGAGGCGGTTATATGCGGCTCTTCAAGGGCCATGACATCAACCAAGTGCGTTAAAAGTCGCTCAACAGTCACTCATGTCGGTTGATAGCGTCACAGGTGTCAGATAAACTGAAGAGGGATGTCCCGGACGATATAAAGGAGCAGGCGCGGGAAATGGCTAGACAAGAGCTTACCCGCCGTCTCGAAGAGCTCAACATGGGTGCGGCGGAGGCAAAAGGGTATGGGACTCTTCTGGCTTCTGTGCAAGCGCACATCGCACAGCTGCATGATCTGCTCGAACGTGAGCGATGACGCTCGTTGCATGACGTCTGCGGGGCTGACTTGGCGCGGACAGACCTGGCGGCGAAAGAAGAGGAGCGCGTGTGGGTGAAGCGGCAGACCGACGGCGAATTGGACGATAGCCGCCTCACCGAGGGTCTTACGGGCGAGGCTACGGTGTACAAGCGCAGAGGGATGGCGAAACCTGAACTGGGCCGGCCACAAATCAAGTTTGTGTCATCGTTGAAGCTGGGTCTCGTGGCTATTGCTAACCGTATGGGCTTACAGGCCAAAACGGATTCGGTTCCTATTCGATGTCAGCGGATCTATGTGTGTCTATCATAGGTCCACAACCTTCTTCGGCCGTCGCTAAGTCCATTCTGCTCTAGGTATCGTTTCCAGTATGATGGGCGACTGCAGAGAAGTATGGAAACAGGTACGGGTGTCTGATTGCTGTTTGCTGGGGACTACTAGGACTCAACTGAACGGTTTACAGCCGTCATGTTGATGGAAAGCTTCGATCGGCTCACCAGAAAGGACAAATACGTTTGGGATGTAAGTTTTGTGCTGTCATCGTCGCCAACATGTGGTGCTGAATCCTACCGGGACAGATTTACGGCCATGTACGCAAAATAGTGTGATCCTTGTCATGGTTTTCTCATGGAGACTTGCGTTGCAGTCAGGCGACTCTGCCGACATTCCACTCCTCAAAGCTGAGCAGTCAACGTCAGAGGTTTCGGACCGCTGGGCCGTCGTGGAAAAGATGAATCTGACCACACAATACGCATTCGCCGGGGACTACACTGGTGCGTCCTCAGTCTTGCAAGTTCTGTACCTGCCACAATGACTCATCCCACGCAACAGTCGAGGCGCTAGAGAAGTCTGTCACAGAGGTCTCCAAGTTCGATGGTGGTCAGTGGAGAGACTGTTTGACCGAATAGCATTGGATAATGACGATCTCTATCCAGACGACCACTTCGTCATCGCGATATCGGACGCCAACTTCTCGCGCTACAACATCACTGCGGAGGATCTGAAGAGGGCCATGAACCGCCACCCGAAAGTCAAGACGGCACTCATCTGCATCGGTGAAGGCGCAGAGGCCTCATGGTACTAAAACAGCGTATTCTCCCCAGTCGCTGTGTTGCTGACGCCGAAGAACTAGGATTCCTAAGCACTTTCCGGGCCAGGCCTTCCGGGTGGCCAACACAGCCGACATACCGAGAGTGTTGAGGAGTATCCTGGCGACGATGGTGGACCGCTAAACCAGCCCAATGTGGATCGACTCTGAACTTGCATCCCCCAGGAGACACAGTGTTACAACTATGTATTTATCGGTTAATAAAGACGAGACCAAAGCGCCTCTCTCCATCCGAAATTGTTTGATGGGCGGAGGCGGACACCATGGGGCTGGAGAGGAAATGGATAAGAACATGTCATAGGTACTGCCAAGAAAAAATAAGAACCGATTTATTTATTCGTGGTTGTAGCCATGGAAATACTTACAGTAGAGGGAGGGAAAAATCGATCAAAGACGCTGAAGCACGTCGTCGTCGTAGCACGTGCAATAGCAGTTTATCGTGAAGGCTCAATAAACACAATGCAGAACTCACGCCTCCCGTAGACAAGGGCGAAGGGAAACAGAACTGGTATAATCAGTGATGCCTGTGAAGGCCACTCCATGCGTTGAACTGCGTAATTATAGTGCATTGAGCATAGCATTATAAGGTTCTTTGTGATAAGAAAAGTAGGAACAGAGCGGGGAACACTGTACGTCGGATCATTGGAACGCCCACATGCGGAATTTTATTGCTTGTTCCAGTCGATGCTCTACAGCCTGTGTAACCTCTGCTCCCCACACCACCTCAGGCTTGTCCACCTTCGCTTGGGATTCGACAGCTTCGCCAACCGCATCAACCAGAGCCAGCGGCCCTCTGGCATCCAATTGTTCAGCATTGCTGTCTCCTTTGTGGTTATCATCGACACTCTCGATAAACCACCCGCGAGCAGTTAATTCGCACTCCTCAACGAGTATCCAGTTCTCGAGCGAGAGTGGACGGGTGGGATCCCAACGGGCAAGGGCGGGGCGTGCACATACGGGGTGTGGAGGCACTGCCGAACGCGATTGAGAGAAGTCTTCAAAGATAAGAGCAACATCCCCAGGAGAAAGTGGGAGAGCACTGGGAAAGCATGGAGATGGTGAGCATTGTTAAAAATAGCTAGTAAAGTTGATACCCAATGACTCGTCCTGCAAAGCGCTCCTCCCTTCTGAGGAGGTCACGATGCAATTTTTCATACAACTTCTTGCGATACCGCACGGGAAGAGGTTGCTCCACTGGCTTCCCTGCAAGATCGCAAGTAATATACGTGGCAATATGCAGGCCGAAGAGTGCAGGGAGAGGTCCTGGTGAACGACCAGTAGAAGAGTTCATCAACAGCAGCAAAAATCCAGAAAAGACACAATCTTACCGAGGACAGGTAATATCCTTACTCTGAAATCTTCAATAGCTGCAAGCTCGCCCACCTTACCTTTTGCAAATTCTTCTTCGGGCAACGGAAGTAATGCAACATCACCGGGGACCTCCGTGGAGTAAACAACGGGAATGCCGTCTCGAATACCAGCAGCACGAAGACGTTGCCGCACCGCGCGTGCTAAAGGATCGTATACGGTCTCGGATATATCAGCAATTTGGATCCGTGTAGGGTCGGACTTGGCGCCCGCGCCCATGGAAGAGAACACCTGCAAACCATGCGTTATGAGCTATAATACAGTGTAAGCCGGTCGTCAGAATCACCTTGATTTTGTGCTCTACACAATATTTTAGAAGCTCCACTTTTGTCCCGATGTTGTCTATCGCATCTACACGCATATATCAATATGATTGTTAGCATATAGCCAAGCAACATGGTGCTAGCATGGTCGCGACGCGGTACACTCACCGATTACCCAGTCTGCACCTTCCAGCAGCTCTGCGCCCCCGTCTTCACGCCAAAGCGCGACACGCGCGTCGACCTCGACGAAACGCGCGATGTCACGAAGAGTGCGGGCGAGAGAGAGTACTTTAGGAGTGCCGACATCGGCGAGGCCGGCAGTTGCGTGGCGGTTCAGTGAGGAGAGCGTGACATAGTCGAAATCAACAAGACGAATCTTTGATACACCACTATTCAAAGAAATGTGAGCATGCAGCACGATAAGCGTCACGCATGGAGGAGACCGCAGAGACAGACGCACGAACGGACAAGCATAACGGCTGCCCAACTGCCGACACCTCCGCAACCCACAACCACAACCGTCGAGCCTCTCACCTTGCGCATGCCCTCGTCACCAAAGAATGCATAATTACGCGCGAGCTGCTCGCGCACGAGGTCCTCGTCGTATTCGCGGGGAGCTTGCACTTGTTCATCCGAGGCTTCAGATGCTTTTGCCTTGCCCTTCACCACGGACACCGACGATGGAAGGATGAACTTGCTTTCTCCATGAGTAGAAAGCGAGCGCTGAATATCTTGTTCTAGTCTGTGCCGTCTACGCCGCCGCGTGTTGGCATTGTATGCAGTCATTAAGGTGGCTGTCGCAAGTGCTGCAGCTGCAGCTGCAAGTAGCAGCTGCGTACGATGCGAGTGAACATCAATATGCGACATGTTTGGACCGAACGGCGATGAGACAACGAAAAAGAAATGCAGGACAAACAGTAGATTTGGCACTCAGAAGGGCCGCGGGTTCGAATCCTACTCTCAACACTCTTCGTCTTCTATCATAGGCTATTTCTCTTAATTCATCTACATTCTGTAATACCACCTAGACATGCTGCACTCATCAACGGCGTACAGAATATTGCCTCGAATCCCGATGCGTGTCACCAGCGTTCAGCCTCAAAACGACCATGTAGCCTCGTGACGATCTCGAGGTAAGCGGGTTCGTTGTCCGGAGTGATAAACCCATGTCGAATAAGAAAATCAACCAAGACTACAGATCATTAGACAATATAAGTGCCTGTTTTTCAGGTATCCTCACCGAGTGCGCAATTCGGCTTAAATTCTCCTGCACGCAGAAGGTCAACTACCTCTGCCAATGGAAGCAACTGTAGGGAAGTATGGAGACAGATCACATTCCAATCAAACAACAAACGCACCTGAAAGGATTCCACCTCCCCATCCAGCGGTCTCAACACTACCTCTCCTTTAGGCACGCACATATCATACAGGTATTGCACCTCTGGCTGTAACCAGCCCTTCGGTGTCTGAAAGTAATAGCTTATGCAGCCCACAGAACGAGCATGTTTTCGAACCACAATTTCTTCGATGCTCGCCTCCTCCATGGCCTCCTTTACGATGCAATCAAACGTGCTAATTCCACCAGAGATGCCGCCAGCAACGCTGTTATCAAGGCGTCCTGGCCAGCTAAGAGTGACGCGGAATTGATGAAGTAGATTGAATTAGGGAGAAGAAGACACACACGTCTGTTTCGTTGCAGCCCGACGAGGAACCCACACACGGATATCTGAGCCATCCCGCTCATAGACTGTCATGTGCGCCCCGTACGTGACAGCGCCAAAGAGTCCACAAGCGGCACGCTCCATTGAAAACGCGTAATTATGATTTCCATCGTCAACATATGCTTCTGGATCGACGCTGACGCCTGGTCCGTTCCGCGTGCTAAATGGATTGCGAAACACGTCGTACCACTCACTGCGCCAGAGTTGTGGGCCGATCACGCCAGAAAAGACGCCGGCGTCGCGCCAGCGCGTGCATGTCAACCTGAGGGCGCGCGTCCGCGCGGCCGGAGTGTTTAGTGAGGGCGCAAATGCGACATACACAGTACGAGGGCCAGCTTTGACTGCATCCGGGGTCGACTGAATGACCCAGGCATCTTCTAGACCCTGAGATCGCCGTATTTCGTTGTCTTTGACAAGTTCTGCAACGACTTCTGGAAAAAGGAGACCAACCGCCTCCTTTGATGTCTCCGAGAGCAGAAAGGGGGTCAGAGATTTGGAGTAGGCGGTTGGACGGAAGTTGTCGCAGACATTGATAATGTCAAGAAAGCTGAGAGACCTGCGAGCATCTGTCATGACGATCTGGTTTTCCTTGATGCGAACACCTCAATCGTATGATACAGATGCTAATCAAGGTGCGTAAACAAGGTAGGGTTAGATGGTAGATTGATTAGAGGTACAGACGACAGTAAAGATGCGAGCGTGATTGGGACGATCGATTGATTACTTAATGAACAATATATAAATGCCGTACCTTGCGAACAAATTTTCTTCGATTCTTCCACAATCATAAACGTCGATGATGAGAACCGTGGTGCATATCGATGAGCAGACCCGCTCATTTGAGATGGGTTTTGCACTGATATTGCCCGTTCGGCACACCTCTCCTTGTTACATGATAGGGACGGGCTGAGCAAGCTCTGACGGCGTATTAGTTGATATGTGGAAGGAACAATCATTTATTTCATTGTTCAGGAGAGTTTGAACCTCATTCCCACTAGTATTCTACAACTACAGAATACACATGATTCATTGCTGTTGACCTTTTGGATTCAAATTGTTCACCAGTGCAGTCTGTGTGTTGGGCACTGATAACCAGAAGGATTCTTGAACAGATATTCCTGATGATACTCTTCAGCATCCCACCAAGGACCTGCTGCTTCAATGCTGGTGATGATCTCTTGGCCGATGGGTTTGAAGTGCACCGCCTGGACTTTCTCAGTGACGTGTCGAGCAATGGCTTCTTGCTCAGGTGAGTGGTAAAAGATGGCAGATCGGTACTCTGCCACGATGAAAAGGTGAGATTTAACAACATAGGGGGTGAGCCAAGGACTCACGACTTCCGATGTCAGCGCCCTGAGAGTTGAGTGTTGTCGGGTCATGAGTGCGATAGAAGTATTCTATTACATGTGTCAAGGACAGCCTCGAAGAGCAGGGAAACTTGGATGCCTTGATACTCACCAACAAGCTCATCGTACGAGAGCCTATTCGGGTCGAACTCAATCCTCAAAGCCTCAGCATGATTGGTTCTACCTGTGCAGACAGTTCTGTAGTCTGGGCTCCTTGCATCCTCCTTTCCACCTGTGTAGCCAACGGAGGTCTTGAGAATCCCCTTGTTCTGTGTGGGGGGCCACTGCTTGAGGAAAATATGTTCTACGCCCCAAAAACAACCAGCAGCAAAGGTAGCGACTTGTGTGTTGGCGGATGTAGGCATGTTGGACAGCTCTCTATTCTGGCGAATGTATGGTTTAGAGATAAGTTGACGAAGCTGCGAAAAGATTGCAGACATTCAGTTACAGACTCGGGTACACTGCAGATAACTTACCCGGTCGCAATGCCAGTGATTGCGGGACAACCACGTGCAAGGACCCCGAAAGGCAGATCTATCACGTGTGAGAATTCCTCGGGTCGTCTGTGGCGGAGGTAATTGAAGCAATTGTGTTTGTGTGCCGTCCACCTTGTTCCCTGCTCGCCGTCTTCAACGACGCCGCCGTCTCCTCCCTGGCGGCCCAGAAATGCCCAACTCGATGGCTTCTTCAGATCCTCTGAGCTCGCCATCTCCAACTCCTCCCCCTCACATACAGTTATTATCACCAATGTCCAAAGCGCCTAGCAAACCCGAGGACGCGGTCCTCGACACCGGCTCTGAGCTCTCCGAACTCACAGATGATGAACAGGATGCGGGGAAGGCTGACCTAGATGATGTAGATGATGAGGATGATGATAGTCCGCGGCAGCCTTCGCGCAACACCCGGAAAAAGCGCGGCAACATCGTTCCTGAACCGATGTGGGATTGGGCATACAAGCCCAAGAAAGAGTCCAAGAGCAGAGTTGTAGAGGAAGAGGAAGAGGAAGAAGAGGAGCAGGATGGTCTTCCGAAGCCAATGGAGGAGGAAGAGGACGAGGACGAGGAACCTGGTGCGTCATCCGGCCATCGCTCACACAGTCACAAGAGCGCCGCTCGTGGCGTTCCTGTCAATGACGAAGACGACGCAGACGATCCTGAGGATCCCGACGACGGCTCAGCGACCCCTCCTCGGCGTCGCACGGATCGCGTTGTAGATGAAGAGGAGTCAGTCACCAATGAAAGCGTTGACGAGCCTGACGAGGATGAGGAGGCTGAGTCGGAAGCAGAGGCAGGGCCTGAGGGAGACGATACTATCCGTGTCAAGCCATCAGATACGGTCAAGAAGGCCACCCCAGATCTTACGGACGACGAGGACGACGAGGACGATGGTCCCATACCTCCCTCATCTGCGCGGCGTGTACCTCCGGAAGATCTAGAGTCGGAAAACGAAACAGCCTCTGAGGAGGAGCGCGAGGATGAACCGGAAGACCTTGAAGCAGACCTTGAGGCGGAAGAACCGAGGGCACGTTCTTTGTCTGGTGTTGTGACTTCTGCGGCTGTCTTGCCTGTTAATGGCGACGCAACTCTAATGGATGTGGATGTCACTGCTCCTTCTCCCGCCACTGTCGCGCCTGTGGCAGCAGCAGCAGCCGCGTCCTCGATCATGGCGGGCTCCACCGTTATTCGCGCGCCATCGCCTGGCAGTTCTGCATCCCGATCGCCAGCCTCATCCCGTTCCCCTTCACCTGCTCCAGGGGCGGTTAATTCAACTCAGAAACCGGAGAACGAAGCCAGGCTTTCTGGGGCTTTAGCGGATGGCGCAGATGTCGTTGAGGAAGCAGAACAGGAGGGTGAAGTTGAAGGTGAAGGTGAAGGTGAAGGCGGGGTTGAGGGTGAGGCAGAAGCTGAAGACATGGAAGTTGATGAACGCGAGCTCGAAGCTGACTTGCAGCCTGCTCATCGCGCAGAAGCATTGGAGGTCCTTGCCAACATCGAGCTCAAGTTTGCCTTGCTCAGAGAACGAGTGTACGTGGAGAAATTGGACGCTTTAGCGTGGGAGGAGGCACTGATAGGCGATGGCTCGTATCCTTTGCTTGTTATTTCTATGATCAACTAACAAAGTGTTCCAGGTACTCATCCTGAATTGTTGAACCTACATGCGGAGCTGACGAGGCGACGCGACAAACGCCTAGAGTTAGCACTGCGGCGTCGATCGTATGAGGTGGCCAACACACTAAAACGAAGGCGTGCAGGTGAAAATAGTGTTTGGACTTGGTGGAAGGTGTGTCGTTCGTCGAGATTGACTTAATTCTCGTTGATAAGATCACACTTCATCTCGAAAGCACGCGAGAGATGAACTTCAGACAGATATGATTGCCGAGACCAACAGAAAACGCAGGAAGTTAGAACGCGAACGTCGGGCACTTGAACGACCACAGTTTTGTACGTCATATTTGCTCAGGGTGAACGCCCTTTATTCACTAAGTGTCGCTTGCAGCGTTCCGCATTCCCGTGCCACCATCTGAAATCCCTATTCCACCTGCATTATCTGATGTTGTCAACAATCAGGCTGCAATTTCATCTTCAACACGTTCGAAAAGAGATGAAAACGTCCTACTCGTATATCCTCAGTTGTCAACGCTTGCTCATGACGAAATTGCTCGCGATCTCGAGTTCCTTTACAGCAACCGCCGTCACTACGAACTTCATAGGCCGATGAGCGGACCCCCTGGCCCATCTTCGCTATCTCACGGCTTTGAACCATACGGGTTGGCTGTTATGGATGGATCATATATTAGTGGAGGTCGGTTACCTTCTCAACATCAGCCGTTGCAGCCTATGACTTCAGGGTTCTCGACCCCCGGTGGATCCGTGCCACGACGACAGCCTCCAGTGCCTTCAAGTTTGCAACATGAGATTCCACACTCTATGGAATCCGAGATAATGCATGCTCCCGGGTCCATGCATATGCCACCCAGTGGCCCCGGTTCGAGTCATGGAAGTTTCCTTTCACATGGACCTATCGTCAATCATGCCATATCTCCTATGCATGTTGCCAGTAACGGGCCTTTACCAACAGCCAATGGGTCAAAGGTTGGTGGTTGGATGAGCGGTGCCGTGCCGGGGAAAGCAGGGGCAGAGTGGGTGAGAGAACCTAGAAGACCCGGAGAGGACGAGATCCTCTACAGAGAGAGAGACGAGAGGGAGGCGCCGATGGATTTGGAGCGTGAAAGGATGAGGGAGAGGCTTGAGCGGGACCAACGCGAGCGTGAGCGAAACTTGGAGATGCAGTACTTGCAGCAGCAGCAGCAGCAGCAGCAGCAACAACAACAACAGCAACAACAACAGCAACAGCAACAGCAACACCGGCATCCGTCTCATTCACATCCGCTCCAGCATACCTACTCAGGACCGGGCCAACCTCCCCACCATCACGTTGGGTCACATCACCACCACCACCACTTTCGTCACGTCCATCACCATCATCACCCATCGACCAATGGTCCGAATGGTGCTCCGCCCATATCGCCTCTTCATTCAGGTCATGGTGAACACAGTCCACCCTTGCCGCCCACACGAGATATAGACCTTGGCCGACCACACTCTGGCCCCCCTTCCACCGAGATCATTAACCTTTCCTCGTCTTCCAAGGCTCTGCCCCCCGGCCCAGTGCCTATTCTGTCTATAGCTTCTCATTGGCAGGGAGACGACATGCCGCCCTCACCCAAGTTTGCAAGAGAACGCGGAAGACCCTCGTCTGGCCCGCCCCCTGTAGGTCCACATGAGCGACTTATGACGCCATTTGTCATGACACCGACCCAAATCATGCAGAACAACATGCAATTAGGTCCGAACTTGGCGCGTCCCCCCGCCTCTACAACGTCGTCGCGCCGTGGGTCATTCAGTGTTCTTGATGACACCCGTCCACCTGCTGTACTACCGAATGCTGTATCTGGTCCTGGGCTGGCTGGGCCAGGAAGTTCTCCAATGCATCGTCCTCAACAAGATTCAGTAAGGCCGTCGCCCCCACGGAATAACAGGTTGCCCCCACCACCAAGCCCGTCGTCGTCCATACCACCAACGCGTTCTCCGCCTCGCTCACTTGTGTTACTTCCTCTCCCTCCACCACCATATCCCTCTGGCGCGGAAGCAAGCCGCCCACCTAGTGCCAAAGTCAGCCCCAGCCCGAAGGCGAAGCGGGGTTCTCTGCCACCTAACAAGATGACGATCGTGGACGGACTGGCGAGGTCGTTGACGCCAGGAATGGAGTTGCAGGGTGTTGCTCCGTTGGCGCCTACGAGTGTGAACTCAATACCGCGGCCGACGTCGCCCTCAATACACCCGCCGCCGCTGACGCATCATCCTGTGCAAGCACCGCCACCGCTACCGCCACCGCCGTCAGGCCACGGGTTCCCCCCAAGTGGACCCGTGCATCGGCTCCCACCGAGTGGCCCTGACGGTGTTCCGTCCCCGTTGGCGAATTCTGCGCCTGCGACGAAATTAGGCGTCTCTGTGGGCGAGGCTTCCTGATTACGGACAGATTATTTAACTTACTTTACACTACATACTTGCTTTATGGCGTCTTGTATATAGTAGCGTATCTTACTCTTTGCTTCTAAGTTGCGGTTCCTAGCGTTCTGACTGATTGGCATCCTGGAAGCTTATATGCTAAAGATACTTGTTTTCATACCTCCCTTTTTTTCTTCCTTATTTTCACTTTGGCTTCGTTTTTCGCGCATATTGGATATCCATTGTTGTTCACTGATAGTCGTAATATGCGTGCATGTGCAACACTCGTCCCACCGCTCTCACAATCTAGACATGATGAGAAAAAGAGTATTGCGTTTATCTGATTGATGGCTCTCAGGCCATGGTCATGAGGTTTGGTCGTTTGGAGGTTACGACAGTCGAAGACCCAGCACGCTGTTATCTCGGAAATCCCGGGTCGACATGCTACATTATCACGAGTATATTATATCCGAATGCCCAATCATCCTGACATCTAGAGCAGTTTGTCCTTGTGAAACGACACTGACCATCCCCAGGTATTGACAGCATTTCATCAGCCATGGCGACGCAGAAGAGCGCTCTCAACATCGTAATGGTGAGGCTTTTGTCTTCAAGTCCCACGAGTTCCATGCTTGGCGACTCGTTATCTGACGTGTGTTCCTTCCGCCATCGCCGGTATCGGCACCCTGCGCACAGGGCGCGATGACGTTTGGCGAGCCTGGCACGGACGGCGCGCGGGTTCACGACTTGGAAGGGGTCAACGCCATCCTGGACGTGTTCCAGAAGTACGGTCACAAAGAGGTGCGCGGATGTTCATTAGGTGCAGGGCTTTGTGCGGGTGCTGAGCCCCCGCACGATATGTGGGCATGCAGATAGACACCGCGCGAGTCTATGCCGGCGGGACGAGCGAAGAGTACCTGGGCAAGATCGACTGGCAAGGCCGGGGTCTGCTCATGGAGACCAAGCTATACCCAAACACGGTATGTCCACTGTCCGTTGTCCGTTCGTGTTTCACGATTGTCGTGCGTTCCGAACACGGCGGTGGCCCCTCGCAGAGAGTCGATGTCGCTCCGCCCCCCAACGAGGAGGTCATCTCCCACACGCCAGAGGTACGTGCTCTTCGGGTGCGCGAGATGAGACGGGCGCTCACCGGGAATGGGTCCCGCAGAGTCTGCGCAAGAACCTCGAGCGTTCGCTCAAGGCGCTGAATACTGAGTGCGCGCATACCATCATGCTCTTCTCTGCGAAACTCATGTCATTGCCAGCAAATTGGAGATGTGGTACCTCCACGCGCCGGGCCACACCACGCCGTACGAGGTCACCCTGAAGGCCGTAAACGATCTCTACAAGGAGGGCTACTTCAAGCGCTTCGGCATTAGCAACTACTCGGCGTACGTCGGTGTCGCCCCCGCCGCATCTTCAGCCTTCCTGACTGCCTGTCGAGTGCAGCTGGGAAGTTGCAGAGATTGTGAATATATGCCGCACCAATGGCTATATCCAGCCCACAGCATACCAAGGCATCTACAGCGCGATCCACAGGTGCGGTCAATGTCTTCTAAGGGAACATCGGAGCCTTTCTTATGTATTGGTGCAGAGCGGTCGAGCCGGAGCTCTTCCCTTGTCTACGCAAGTACGGCATAAGCTTCTACGAATTCAACCCCCGTGCGTACGGCCTCTGGTAATAACGAAATCCCAGTTGATGGTCTGCTGCAGTGGGAGGCGGCTTCTTCACCGGCAGGTATACCAGCGTGGCAGACAAAGTCGAGCCTGGCAGCAGATTTGATCCCTTAAGATCTCAAGGGCAGGTGACACCCGCATCTGAATTCAACGCGGTCGACTGTATGCTCACAAAGTACGCCGACTGACAGAACTACCGTGACAGGTGAGCAGCCTTGGTGTATGTCTGCATCACCAAAGACGGGGTACATCTCGCGTATCCGATTTGCATAGGTACTGGAAAGAGCCGTACTTTAAAGCACTGGGGTTGATCCGCGCCGTCGCTGACGAACATGGCCTGACGATGGCGGAGATCGCTCTGCGCTGGGTCTCGCACCACAGCCTAATGAGACGGGAACACAGCGACTCGATCCTCATCGGCGGTTCGAGCCTGAACCATATCGAGCAGAACCTGATAGACCTCGAGAAGGGCCCCTTGCGTGAGTGGACTGCATTCACATAAATTGTGCTGTCGCATTGAGATGCTGTTGTCGACCGCACAGCGGAGAAAGTGCTGCAGGTGCTTGATGAGGCGTGGTTGTCTGTAAAGGGCTTCGCTTCGCAATATTTCAGGTAAGCACCATCCGCCCTAAGCAGGACGGTAAAGAGATCATGGGTCACGATCGTGGAAGTGTAATTGTACTTGTGCTATGCAAAGGTCAGACGTATGTCCCCGGGTGATAAGCCGGCGATCACAATACAACATATCACAGAGGGAAGAGTAACACAAAGTAAAGTGGCCAGGCCAATAGGTTGACGGATGTACGGAAGGTTGGCAAGCAGTCGGCAAGCAGTTTTCAAGCAACAATAGTAAGTGAAGCGCGTCGTTCGTCGTCTTTTAGGTGCGTAGACCGCTCGCAGGAGCGTGAGTATCAGATGATACTCTTCCATCCATTCGCAGCAGTTTCTGTGATCCCTAGCTCGACTTGGGTCACGGTGTGGTTAAACGCCATAAGTGTGAGCCCCATCGGAGAGCGGATACGGGGCTCCCAGCCGTCACGAAGACGTTCTTCCGTTAGGAGAGTGTACATATCCGCTACACGACCCCCGAAGATGGTGAGAAGCGTCGAGGCGCTGTAGATTGTTGCCATTCATCTTTTAGTCTTCCAGGCTGTGCGCGCAGAAAGAGCACCTACTTTGATGAGCCAACGATCTTGTGGAAATTGCCCAGAGAGAATTGACTATTGGTCCTGCGGGCTTCGACACGACGCTTGCTCAAAGCGCGTGAAAGGTCGGCAATTGTTAATGTACGAGATAAGTCGAGCTTGGTTCCGTCAGAATGCATGACTGTGCCCAGAGAGGACGAGGTGGCGGGAGGGCCGGAGGCAGTGGCCAGCAGCTGGTGCACAAGAGGAAGCGAGGGACGAGATTGATCGGGCTGTAGATACGTGTCTTCGCCTGTCAAGCAAAGGTAGAAAGCGTCACGTCAGATCCGAAACAAGCCAAGCGGCCGATGTGGCGTAAAAGACACATACGTGCCAATGACGCATCGTGCTCGATTCCATTGTGGACGTCAATGTCAGATAGATTAAATGTGTCATTTAAGTAGCTGCGCCCGAGAATCTGTGCGATGAAGCGTGGCACAAAGACACAGAAGGTAGGCGAAAAGTTGTACGTCGGGCGAATCGTCGACGTGAGCATGCGGAAGGGAATATTGCGACCATCGCGCGGGAGAATGCCTTACAACGGACGACCAGGACCTGTCAGTGCGAGTGTAGTGAGGCGACAAAGACAACTATGTACCGTGATTTGCCATGGCGTTTAGCGCCGGGCACGAGCACCGACTGTCGGTTTCCTTTGGCGCAATAAATTCAGGCCAGACGCCATTCGCGCCCGGATGTCCGTGGGGCACGACCTTTCCTTCCGCCAAAGGCTCCGCAAAGATATTGTACAAGAAGAGACCCACGTCCCAGACGAAGAGCACGGCGCCAAAGACGACCTCAACAAGAATGGAAACCAAGCCTTGTGCACTACGGATGCCGGCGGCGACAAAGAGGTTATCAGTCGACATGGCGGTGGTGGTCAAGTCGGAAATGTAAGTCAGAAGCCAGCCGCAGCTTTATATAGCGTCGTCTGTAGAGGTAAGATAGGTGGTTCCTGGAGGATCCACGTCAGTGGGGTGGTGGATGATGCGATGTCAATGCCTACGTATGAAGGGGAGGCAGACTTGTACATAAACGCAACGGACACCGATGGACGCTGGCGGTCGTATCGCTTACGGCACTGGCAGGAGGACTGGAACTTTGCCATTTGCGAGATAGAATTTTCTCACAGACGTAAACATGCGTTTTCATATCGCCAACAATGTCGGGGTAGGCTTCCGAATAGCCTGTTTAGGAGCCCAGCTAAGGATTGCCTTCAAAAAAGAGGTGCGTCACTCGGTAACTCACCGTCAGCGCCACAGTTGTCAGCTTATGTCAGAGCATTCTACAGTGTGGGGCCGCCCCACGTGAGCCTGTGACATCCCCACCGCCCACCTATTTATGTAGCCGACGAAATGTTCTTCCGCTGCACGCAGGTAGACTAGCGATGATCGAGACTATGCAAGTGTCCGGGGCTATCCAGGAATGTGTGTGTGATTTGCACAGAAGAGAGCGAATACAGACTTCTGTCCCCGATGCTACACCCAATTCCAAACTAGCCTCTGTCTGCGCTTATTCAGCTTCAAGACTGCGATAGCGCCAACTACGCTTTTCCAAAAAAAAAAGACACATATCAACATCTCCATCAT